>JAVFBW010110706.1:0-16375 GCA_034783835.1 Mopalia ciliata | reverse complement strand
TGACATATTTGTGTATAGGTCAGTTCACATGATCACAAATATATATTTGAAAATCATGAATGTTAACTTTAGTGCAAAGACTATCCATTACTTTCATAAAGTTATTTGAGTCATATTTTAAAAGATATAGGTGTCTAAATGTTGTTTTGTGCTTGTTAGTTGATTCAACATTGCATGGTCTATTAAATGAACAATTCCAAAGGCGTTATTCTATCAATATCAGAAATGATTGAAATGGTATCAACTTTTTAACGAAGGACAGACTCATGCTGCTATACATTTACTCTGGAGGAACAATGATTTTACAACGGAGTTGATGTAAAAACGAATATAAACAACATTAAATTATCGTGACCCTTTCATACTAGATTTATCCTCATGTTAGACTAGAGAAGGCCAAAACCTTTGGTATCAAAATGATACCTAGCTGACAATGTAAGATGTAAGAATATAAACAACATTAAATTATCGTTACCCTTTCATACTAGATTTATCCTCATGTTAGACTAGAGAAGGCCAAAACCTTTGGTATCAAAATGATACCTAGCTGACAATGGCTTATTATTTAGACCCTTAGCCAGCGATAAATAGAGATTATATTTATAGTGACGATATATCAACTTGAGTTGTCTCAGGTCAGACTACAGTCCCAATCGAGGTTGAAGAGCTAGATTAATACGAAGTCCGAGCGGAGACAGCTAAAGCTTATACAACGACACATAACACGCACTTTAATCTGTTTTATCATATGCCTTCAATGTATATTGAAAGGTTTGATTGTTGGGACAAATTTAAAAAACTTTCAATGAAAATCGAAAGTCTGTTTGAGCATATGAGTTCAACACATAAAAGATCTGAGCACAAATCGAATCATATTCATCTCGTCTCTGTGACAATGGAAGTTAAATAAATATCAATGAAAAGCACCCAATCATATGTCAATCACTTGGTTCACAATACGGTATTGATCCTTTCTGTTTCACCTGTCAATTTTCACAAAGCTCGTTTAATGATTATTCACTTTTCGGTGATATCTGACTGGTGTCCCTAAATATATCAGTCATACAGATTTTGTTTTAGATGCTGGTCTATATTTAAAGTTTGTAGGGAAACCGCTACAAAATTATGATGACTAAATTTGTTTGGCAATGTATGTATTTCTTTAGCCACAAATCAAACTCCCTTATAAATCAGTAAACCCGCCCAGAACATGCAATTCAGTGGGGGGCAATGATAAGGCTTAATAATAAAAACATAGGACAACACAGGGAGCTTATGGAAGCATTTAACATCAAAATTGTCCGGCCCTGTTGTGAACAGAGACTAAGGTACCATTTACCGATATCGTATGACAAAGAATTATCCCATTAGCCATCACTGTTTATCTTGCCATCACTATATATCCAACATTATGATTTTCCAACACTCATTATTTATCTTTGTTCACCCGTAACATGAGCCTCTGTTGAGATCAAGCATTTGCACATTCAACATTAGGGTGGCATTAAAGCAACAGCATGTCACGAATGTTTGTAAAAATAAAGACGTGTAAAACGTATGTACATGTATGTCGATGGAGCAAGACTAGACAGACAGTGGATTAGCAGTTGTACAAACCGGCGCGACCACCAACGAATTCGGAATATTATTGACAGATTGATTGGTACTCATCAGAATTCTCTTATACGCATTTGGTGCATTCCACAAGTCGGCCTCATGGACACCCACAATACCATAAAACCTTAAATGTTTTACTTTAATTCTCGATACAAATAACACAAGATCATTTACAATGTTCACTACACAGATTCCAAACTGTAATCAACAAGAAGAGTGTGAACTTGGAAACAAACCATAGCCCTTGTCTTGTGTTCTCTATTATTTGTTGCATACACTAAATGCATCAATTGGTTGACTGATGAGTGTCTGAGGCCATGATGACCAAGTTTGACAAAAACAGCTTATATTAACCAGTACGGAGAGCACTATATTCTTATATCGTGATATAATATGAGCAATACGATCGTTATACGTGGAAAGCGAGAAGCCCTAATAAACCAATCACTTGCCCAAACGAACAGACAGTGTTTTAGTTTTCCTTCTTATAATTCGAAACATTGTTTTAGCCACACGTTCCGCGTCACGAAATACATCGCTGAAGGAAATGCAAAAAAAAAAAAAACAGTTTTAACATCAGAAGTTCTGTTAATTGTGCTCATGAGTAGTGCTGTTCTTTCGTTTGATGCTTACTTCAAGAAAATTACCAAGACGTCATTATGTGAAGTGATAAAGTACGCTATATGGGTTTGATCGACAACATGTGCATTGTATATAACGGTCGTATATACGGCTCCTGTAAAAAAAACATAACTCCTTTTCAGTACATTAAGACAAAAGGTATGTAACTCGTCTGGTGTTTCTGTGAATACCGATAAGGATGATGAGAATGTCAACCAGTGTCATACAGCCAGTAGTTCCGCGTATAAAAGACATTGACTGAAGAGGTCATCCAAGAATGCATCAGCCTACGTCCATTAGCTTCAAGACATTGATTTGAACTACCTGTTCATTCCTTTACGTGAACGTCCTATGTGTACTTACACTCGCCTTCTGGATGCAATTTTTCCCCACCAGATGAAATCAAACTCTCCGACCGTGTAGTCCTATATTTGATAACGATCTCTCGAGTCTCCAATAAACTAAGAAGTTGTTATCCGTACCGACGTTCTCCATCTTCTAAGCCTAATGGCAGTTTGATAAATAAGCTTCGGAACTGACATACAATACGGAACAAAACAAAGTTACACGAAGATGTTGTTGTTTGGTTTGGATGTGGCATTGAAATCAATACAATATCGATTTATGCAAGCCAGTGCTTTACATTCGATATTACCTGTATATACTATAAGGTTTTCAAACAGTTTTATAGAGATTGCGGGGTATTTTTATCTGAAAAATGAAAACATATACAGGTAGGTAATTCTGTATGTTTTACAGCAGATGTAAAGGAAATGCGTACTATTTAAAAATATTAGTAAGAATATAAATTAAAGAGTGTATTATATCACACATATTAGGGTATGACTGAAGTATATCATCCTTAATGCATTAATCAAATATCTTTTACACACACATGTGTAGATCTGTCAAAATATTACAATGTGATCAAAAATGTATTAAATATCGTAGATCTATTCCAAGAGTATAAATAATCGATATATGTATAAATGAATATCAAAGCTGTATAAATTACATGACGTTTATAAAATCTTGATGATAAAAACGTAAAGAAACTTTAATTGACCTATGTTTCTTATATCCCTCCCTGGTGCAGAATTGTTATATAACACATTAAATATTTTACATAAAGCAGTGATATATAACATTAATACATGGACTGGAGGGTTAAAGGTGGGTCTAAATGCGTATTGACCTGTTCGCGATGCAGATGTTTATAATCCGCTACAAGGAGTCATATATAGGTTTCTAGGAGTTCTAGATTTGATACAACATTATATTACTTTATTCCAAGTTTATCTCAATTAAGGTTTTAAAGATGTCTGATGTCAATTATAATGCTGCTTTTGTCATTTTGTGTATATGTTGAGGATATATTCTTCTCTTCTCATTTATAAAACTAATAATCTCAAATAGCACGCGAACATCTGCTTTAAAAGTTTATAATCACTCCAAGCACTAATTATGTCTCCAAGCTCACGAACATGAGTTTATAACCAATGAAGGCGTAGATCAGCAATCGGTGATGGTTTTAATGGAGTCTGGCTCTTTTAACTTGGAATGCAGCATATATAATCCGATCACAGGTTTTCGAACATTTAAGAAAGTCACGTGACTGATTTAAAAACCTTCAGACAGTTCTCTGAAGACACTCTTTATCCTAAGTTATTGACGAAATACCGCTCTTCAAATTAATATCATTCTGTCTTAAAAAAAATTACAGAAAAACAAGCAAAGATAATGAAAAGTTCGAAAACCGGTGCTGTTCGAAAACCGGTGACCAGACGATAATAAGAACTGTCGCATATTGGTTTGAATACAAAAGTACTTTTAAAAATATTTCAATGTTATTTTAAGGAAAAACATGTCATGTGTTAATCCTGAACTTAGCCACGCGGTAAAAGTATTCATAAATTGAGAAATATGACATTGAATGTAAAAATAACGATATGAATACCGTTTTAAGTGCATGCAGCTCCAGCCACATGTAGCAATTAGCGTTACAACAGTTCACTTTTCTTTGCTATCAATAATAAACATAATTTTGCACAAAGTAAACAAAGTAAAGATTGAGCACCATCATATTGCTCTCATGAATGGTTGAAAGATAACCTAAAGGTTACCGTTCCCAGTTCCTCGTGACTCACTCGAGCTATATGTCTGATATGCAAACAGAAATGTTCAATATCCTCTATATCTTATATTGCCTCAATTAGCCTTTTGTTCTTTACAAAATAACGGTATGTGGCAAATAATTTGTAAACAACCATGTATTATAAGGTATTTGCAGTAGCACAGCCACAAAGTGATCAGTTTTATACTCTTCTGGAAACTGTGTTCCTCCAGTGCTAAGTAAAGGCAACATTGCTGCACTGTGAACAAACTACCTTAGGTCTACAGTCATTATTACAGTAAACCACACCGAATGTTTTTCAACATAATTCGTCGGTTTTAATTTTAAATCGACATCACCTGCGTCAATGTGACTTATTTGTGTAAACATTTACATACAAGTATATCGTGTGATTATTGCTATTTTTTATGATCATGGCCACTGTATTTTTGTCCGTTTTAAACCAGATCTGAATATAATATCGTTAAATTAAACATCAAAGTCAAACTATCGACTTTCAACGGGATTAATCAATGAGGTAGTTTATTCATAATTCACAATCAGAATTTAAGTAAATAGTGATTCTGTTTAATGACAACCTATTGCAGTTTGAATCAACATTTGAATAAAAAATAAATAGTGTTTGTTGTGATTTTATTTCACTTCTATAAACAGTTTATATAAGACAATATATCAGGATTTTTTTGGACGAAAATTATATTGGCTGCTTTGATGCTGAGGGAAAATATCGTCTAAAGGGGCAATTTGAAGATATGATCCAGTTGGCTAGTTGACCAAATAAACGAGCCATGTTAGTAAACATCAAATTGTGACAAAGGTTAATAAAACTAGGTTAATGATTTTCCACACCGCTAAAGCCTTCTGAATATCGACGTCCTCAGAAAGATCTGGTGTTAAGCAGGAGCTTGATTAATGGCACCCTCGCGTGGAGAGCAATGACCCTGTTAAGCCTGTTGTGCCTTATTTTTTCTGTCGTCGACAGCTTCCAAAGTCAGTGGGCATTTATACCACTTGACTATAAACACTTGACACGCTTTGATTTTGGGCAACGACGACTGGACAAAGGCGGCTGGGTTAGTTTATTATACATGCGTCAATTGATTTAAATTTAAAGCATAGGACTGTGTCTCGGTTGTTGAGTGGATGTACAACTTATGGTTGCGATTTTCTGTCGCATGTTTGCGACACATGAGAAGATTAGTCACCGACGGAGCATCGCTCCTGTGTGGCAGACTTTACAGCCGCTGCCCTGCCAAGGATCAATATGTTCTTTTGCAAGTATATACGTATCAATAAGGTGCCACGGTACAAGTCATTCGTCATTAATAAACCAAAATATGGCATCATTCCATACATGTAATCAAGTCTCAACTATCAATATCATATTCTGCAATATACAATATGTACGTGTTGATGTCGACAAGATCTTTCGCAATTCAGAATTATCTTCCACATTGGGTTATATGGGTAAAATGTTCCTCCTAATTTTTAAGTAATCTCATATAAAATAGCTTGATTTAAGACTGATGTGTGTGTGTCCTGAGTTCAAAAGCAACAATGCCCCTAAAACATGGAATTCCGTTCCTGTATAAACGTAAGCTAGTGCAAGTGAAGTACGGACAATGAACTGATCACGCCTCAGCCGGTTTTTTAAAATTTATATATATATATTTATATATGTATGATGCAGACCCCGCTTTGTTAGCTTTTCATAAATTTGTTACGATGATTCTGTTCACTATCTATACATTTGTATGCTGTTTTTTGTTTGTTTGAGTGACGAATTCAAAACGTCAAAATCGTCATACGATAGATACCAAATTGACATTTCGATGCATCTGTAGGTACATGTAGATGAAGATAACGGTTCCAATTGGATGATATATGATCTCTGTTACATAATTTAATGAAGTGAGGGGAATCTGGTTTCTTCATCTGTACAAATTTTAAAACTTGAAACAATTTGGAAAATCAGACACTAACGCCTAATGACATTAGGCGAGGTAAACAAACCGTCATACCACGATAGCTGTAAAACAAAAGAATATGAATTGGTAATTGCGGATTTTAATTTAAACCCAAATGTAAGCGTTTCAAGCTGATGGGAAGTCCCCTGATAAAAGTTGTAAGAAATACAGCGGAGTTCCACTGCACAGCCTTTATGCATGGCACTGCACACTAGCGAGACGTTTATGTATGGTGGTTGATGTGAAGTCGCAGGCTTCACAGCACAATTGAAGACGTGATTTGAGGTATGCCCTGTAGATCATAAGTAGAGATCTGCCCCCAAGGATATTTATTAATCACGACGGATGAGATTAAAACAAGTTGGACATTTGTTAAAAATATAATCTATATGAAGTTTCCATATTAATGTAACACTTGTATGGATATCACGTTGTTGATTTTCGATAAAGTGACAGATTGAACGAAAGAACCACCCAGCCAGCCAGCCAAACAACAAATCAATCAATCCGTTATAAAATTAACTATTATAAACCCACCATAAATGTTGTTTGGCTGAGTGGTCAGGAAATGAGACGCCTACCGTTGACTTATCCTTCCAATCATTCGCAAAAGCAATATAGTGACAATTATGTTGCAGATAAACGGTATAAAAAAAACATATAAGCATAATATTTCAATTGTTTTATTGTGCACTATTCATTTATTAATAGCAAAGGAAGTCGTTAAGCAAAAAAATTATTGTTTGAAACGAAAAGACAAATCAAGTTACATTTGTGATGTGTGTTGGATTGAAACGTTTATACACAACGTCTTAATCGAAATATAGGCATCTGACAAAGAACAGCTTAAAATATTATACAAAAATGTAGAAACAAATGTCTTTTCAATGACAGTAAATAACTAGTATTTCCTCTGCATGCATGTCAATAATATAGTAAAATACTGTTTCCCGTATATATGAGTGTATATATGAGTGCGAGGAAAATTATTGGTAAAATAAACAATATAAATTTTTCAAATAAACATTATGTAAAATTGGCAATGCTAGAAGGAGAACATGTGATATTCTTTACAGGTAAACTTCAATATTCATGTTTGGAAATAGATTTATAAGATGATACGTCGATTTTAAATAATTTTAAAGACGTCATATAGCGTCACATACAGTACATTGGTTGACAAAAAAATATACCTAGACATAGGTATATTGTTAACATGTTGTTAACCTACATTCTCCAGACGGTCAGACCTATTAATCTCCTCTGTTGTCATCATCATGTATCAAGTTTAATCAGTATCATTTCAGAATGATTAAATAACGAGTGCTGTGATTGATTAATTCTAGTTTCGGCTTGAATAACGTCTAGATAACTGATCAGCTTCTAATCTTAATGAGTTTAAATGACCAACTCAATGTCATAACATATACCAACGATTTGATAAGCCTCTAGTAAGCCTCACCAGGGTTTGATCAGTTGACCTTCCCTCGAAGTTGCGATCAAGGGCTGGAGACCGACTTTAGACCAGATGTATAAAATGGGAATTTTCCGGCGATTATATCGGTAAGACCGACAATAATTTAATTACAAGAATTAAAGAGCATATACAAAATTTGGCAGTGAAATTTATAATCACGTTTTTAATTGTTCTGGCTTTCAACATGTTTAGGGAATTTTAAGTCTACCAGATAACTTCAGCAATAATAAACCTATTGGTATCTTTGAAGTAATATAGGCAAATACTGAGACAATAGACTCAGCAAGACATTGGTATGTTCTCTTCAAAGAAGCCTTTGCAATCAGAAGATTAAAACCACAGTTAAACCACGGCCTTTTAACCAGCAAAGAGTTAATCCTGTTTAGATAATTTTTATAACTCTGTGTGATAAGTTTAATAGCTTTGTTCATGTGTTAAGGATTGTTCATTGGAGTTTAATCTGTTAAATGGCTTAGATGATTTAATAGTTAAAATAACAATTGGCTCCATGCAAATAAGTTGTTTCTCGCCGATCGACAAATTAATTCTGTTAGCGAAATTAAATTCGTTGGTATCAAATTTAATCGTCATCTAACATGGACGCATCATATAAACTATACTAGTATATCAAGTAAAACTTCACGCAACAGTTGTGTGCTAAAACGAATAAGAAATAGTCTAAATAGGAAAACGTTGTTAATTTTATACTTTTCCCTTATTTCCCCGTACCTCACATATGCGAACTCTGTCTGGGGCAACACGTATGCTTCTCATATCTAACCTCTCATTAGCTTACAAAAACGTGCCTTACGAATCATTAGTTTCCCTCCAAATATCTGCCTACTGATACCATCTTCCGTGAACATAAGATTATTTGCGTCAAATAATTAAATCAGTACATTTCAGTCATAGTTCTTCACAAGTTCTTCAACCATCCTTTACTGCTTCCTGTAAACTTTCGCAGCAGTTTCAATCTGCAATCTGAGTTACATCATTACCCTACCCGAAGTTAGCCTCATAATCCCCACGTGCTTTTTGCTTAACAAATCTCTCATGTCACACTCTAAGTATAGCTGGTGCTCGTGGGTGGAATGTACTACCGATGGTTCTTAAATAAATTGTTTTTATGTCCTTTTTCAAATTAAAACTGAAAGATTATTATCTAAATGTTTAGTGCATATTTAAGTGTGCAAATTTGTGTGTGTTTTTTTAAATATGTGTCTTTATGTATGAATAGGTGTTTATATTTAAATATGCGCTAATTGTTCACTAAAACTTGCTATTCTTCTCGCTTCTGTAGCCCCAGGGATAGAACAGACTTTTTTCCCACCAATGTTATCTCTTTACACCTTTTGTTACAAATTTCTCTCTATTCTGGTGAATAAAACATCAGTCAATCATTCAATCAATCATGGTGGTAATTTAATTGCTAACATTTATTGATCATATAGGGTACACTTTTTTAACATTGCCAGATAAAAGTCAATTGTAGTAGTTATTTAGAAATGCAGAGTTAGGTTTGACTATAATTTACTTAAAGTACCATATCTGGAATACATGATATCTTCTAAATCTTACACCGTATCTGTTTTTTAGGGTCAACTAAGATTACATTTTTTACCCCACACAAGTACTATACTAAACATTTCTTGCATTCTACAACATGCTTGTTTGATCTCCCAGTTGACGTTTATAGTTGTGATATGAGGTCTTCAAGAAATCATGCTGTCCACGCTCTCGTCAATTCCATGTTTTAACCAATGAAGCCGGAAAAGAGTTAATTGCTGTCGGAGCTTTTATTAAATCGTGATTTAGCGACGTCATAAGTGTCACAAAGAAACCACATAACATATAAGAATCATATCTCGTCCCAACGCTAGGTAAACTAATTGGATTGTTTAAGGCTTCTAGTTAAAACACCTTTCTATAGCGCGTGTAGATGTGTGTAACACCTGTGTTGTTTAGTATAGTGTGCCGCTAATGAGATCTAACATTCCAGTTCGCTTGATCGCAGATTTCACTTTGTCATATAAGACTTAGCAACAGACAGTTATCGGATACATAGCAAAACGCATATACCATACAGACTTGATTCAGAAAGACGAACACAATTCGAGTCCGTGCTAAATGTAGCTCAATATTGGGAGCATTGTTGGAATCATGGTACATTTAGTCTAATGCAATTACGGAAATCATAAGAGACACAAACAACATATAATGGTCTTGAGGATAATGCACATTGGGTGTGTTTGTCTACACCATTAGTATTAGGAGAACGAGTCGAGAAAGAGAATAAAATGGCAAATGATTTATAGAAAAAAAAAAAAATCCCACTTCACTGTACAATATTCTATGTATTATTTTTATCCACGATTAATTTGTACCTTCCATTTTTGAACTAATATTATTCGTCGATTTCATGTAATCTAGTTTGATATGCCTGTAACATAACACCTCAGGTATGTTTTGTTAAGCTCGGAATTGTTGGGCATAGATTCGTACCTATACTCCTCTCGTATATCAAACTTTATAGCTACCCAGATAAGAAACTACTGTTTCAGTCAGGATTCGGCCATTTTGTCAAACATGCTAGTTAGTGGAGGATGGATTAATTAATTGGCCTTGGGAAATTTGTCTAGTTAAAACATCGCTATTAAGCTCATCTCCATGCTCCCGTTGTAGAGGCAGCTATCCAAAGTTAAAGTCCGGTATCGACAAGATTTCGCTTACAACAACGGCCATATAAAATGCCCATAATGCACCGCGCTAGACGTTCGAAAATTGAAGATCCATTGTAAGCGAGAAGCGATGCCAGACCTTGACTTGGGTTGCTCACCACCATAATTCTGGAGCTTCAATTATAGGGATATATTTTTATACCAACTTATCGAAAGCAGGCAAGCCCTGAAAGGGTGAGCGAAGTTGTTACTTGTTTGGGAGGATGCAATCGAATACAGCCTATGGCAAGAGAACCAGCCTGCATAGCGGTAGGGACTGGACTAAATCAAGGAAGTATCCTTCGTTTACTTAGCTAGGGACAGATACGACCTAGTTCCCAGAGAGCTCTAAAAGAGAGTGATAGCTTTGACGTCGTTTGGGCTTATTTAATCTATGCGGATCAGTTATATTAAATCTCTTTATTAAAATAAGATTTATTTGTGCAATTTCTCCTATAATTTCAGAAAGACCCTGCAATTTTGTCGCCATAGCCCAACAGATGAGAATAAAAGGGCCGCCAAGGCATACAATGATAAGGATGTGAGGAAGCTCGTGGAAGCGATATAAACTATTTCAAATAATCGAATATAGTGCCACAGTCATAAGAAACATTACTGTTCCCACAACAATTCGTTTGTCGCCATTTTATGTAAAGTTTTCACATACAGCGGGTTCTTCATAGGCTTCCTTATAATAACACTTGAGGGTAGTGAGTGGAGTGTGACATCTAGCTAAATACAACACATCTAGCAAACGATGATGGGTCTCAGAGGCAACATATTATTTTAGGCAATGCGCTTAAAGCAAATCTAATAAAGATAACGCATCCACCATATTTAATCCATAATTAATGAAAAGTGTGTTGAATGTTGGAAAATTTACAAATTAATGTGATATAAAAGAGAATACATTTACATTTTTGACTGTTTTTTTGAATTTTCAAAAGCGGTAACATCAAAATAATTCAGGCTTGCTGTGGGCCGATGTTTCCAGGCCAATAACTTATAATAACAATTCTTATAGGACATATTATTTCGATTAAAATTATTTTGGTTGCTTTGTGCATGATTGGAAGGAAAATCATGAGTTTTGAAGTAATGGTATACTAGATTAGAATTTGACTCAAATATAAAACAAAACAACCTGGCCAAACAAACATGCCAAGAGTGTATGTGTTAGTAACACCAAACGGTGACAAAGGCTAAGAAAGCCAGACTAACTATTTCCCAATCGTAAAAACCTTCAGAATATCGACGTGCTCAGAAATATCTGTGTTAAGCAGAAGCTTGATTTACGACACCCTCACGTGGAGAGAAATGACCTTCTTACAGCGGCTGCCCAGCCAAGGAACTGTGGTGACACATGTCAACCTTCATTAATAAACCAAAACATTGTGCATCCTTTCAGCTATGTGAACAAACCCCAACTCACTTAATCAATAGCATATTCTGCAACATGCGATTTAAGACTCCTCTGTGTGCTGTCATAAGTTTAAAAGTAACAATCATCCTTACCCATGGAATATGATTCCGTGCATGCATAAAATTTAGCCAGTGCAGATGAACTACACGGGCAATGAATTGAATATCACGTCTCAAAATGGTTTGTATTTTATTTTTTATAAATATAATTTATATAAAACAAATTTGATCAATTGAAGGGAGGAAAATGTCCTTGCCTCTACGGGATCTTTGGTTTAAAGGCATATATATGTTTGTGTTACGTAGACATTGCCTTCTGTAAATTGTAACGTCAACCCAACACATGGACCAATATATGGGCAATAGTCAATCAACAGTCGTTTCCCCTTTGTTGTAGTAATTATATGTTCCCTATTCGTGGTGACGTACACACCACTTTCTTGATATTCTGAACTCCTGCCGACATTCGCAATAGTCGATCAACAGTCGTGCACGGCTAGGGTTGCAGTAACTGTATGATCCCTAATTCTAAGTTGTGAAGCCTTCAGGTTTTGTAAATAGTGTTAGTCTCCGAGAGGAAACACGATGAAGAGCGACATAGGATCCGTATCGATGCTCATCTGAACGTTTTTTTCTGTAGATTAGCCTTTCAAACGAAAACTGGTGGCTACTGGCTAGACGCAAGTGTCTATCAGCTGGGACAGCCTGCCTGTTAACACGACATAGTAGACAGGTATCAATGCCTACTGCTTCATCTAATTTCCAATAAGCCGAGGGGCAAATTTCCCATTATCCAATAATAACCCATAAGATTGCATCAGTATATATGCATATAATCTAGCTGCAGGTGTCATCGTAAAGGGCTTACTCTGCAATATTAAAATAGCTAATATCGACAAGCATTATCAAATCAGAGTTTGTTACCCTGTTATAACTTTGATACGATATTCTGTTCCCTTTACTATATATACACCTATATACATATCCTTTGTTGCTTTTGTGGACATTATTGACACAGAGCTGTTCTTTTTTAATCAAATGAATCAGCAAATCAATCAATCATTCAAATGGCTACAATGAACTGACCATACATATTGTTCAAGTGAGTTGTGAAGAGACGCGAAGCATCGAGTTATCCTACCAATCGCTCAAGAGAGAAATAAAACAATAATTGTGGTACCGAGGAACATTATTTTTCAATGTTTCGGTAAAAAAAATAAGAAAAGACATTAATCAGAACGCATCATCACGGAGAATAACGTTATTCACAGAGCTGTTCTTTTTCAATCAAATGAATCGATCAATCAATCACTCAAATGGCTATAATGAACTGACAGTTGTTAACAGACACTTAACTTTCATCGCTTCGGTACTTTATTGATTCAGAAGCAGGAGTCTCCTGACAGTGAAGTACTGAATAAATAACAAACGCATCAGTCTATAAAGCCCCATCGAGCTAAAATGCAATTTGTTCGAATGAAACTATTATCTACAATCCTTGTTTAGAGAATTGACCAATTGATTGGCTGTTTATTGATATTTAAAAAAAAAATAAATATTAAGACTTTAGCACATAAAATGGCAAAACCATCAAAATGACAGTTTTCGGGGGAAACCGGAAATAAAATAAACTTTGATGAATATTTGATCCCATTGGTTGATTTTAATCATGTTTGGTAAATGATTTTTGAAAATACTAATTTCACAAAACTCTTACCCCTTCCCTGACCCAGTGACTATATTCACATACGTGCGTATGCCTTACATAGGTTGAAGATACACGTTTCTCTCAGAGGTATAGCGTCGCATATTATACATTGGTTAGAAAGGATATATATACTTTGACATACAGTGCTGTTAACCTACATTCGCCAGACGGTCAGACCTATTAATCTCCTCTGTTGTCATCATCATGTATCAAGTTTAATCAGTATCATTTCTGAATGATTAAATAACGAGTGCTGTGATTGATTAGTTCTAGTTTCGGCTGGAATAACATCTCGATAACTGATCAGCTCTTTATCTTAATAAGTATAAATACAACTCACACTGACATATCTTATAACAACGGTATGGTAACAAGCTGATCTGACGAAGATGCATCGAAAAAATTCAAATCGTTGATATCTCGAAAGGACTCCTCACGGGATGAGACCGACTTTAGACCCAGTGAATTAAACGGAAATTGTCACCTGACTGGTTGGTTGTCATGAAGTTTCTGCTCCATTGTCGTCCACCAACAGACAAGACAAAGTTGTTACTAGAGTGAAACAACATAGAGCATACTGTTAATCGACGCAACGTCACGGAGAATAACGTTATTTAAAACGCGATGACAAATAAAGTTACATTGTGTTGGGTGATAAATTGAAGCGCTTTCTACACAAAATCATAATCGAAATATAAGTATCTGACAAAGAACAATTTAAAATGTTATAGGAAAATGTTGAAACAAATGTGTTTTCAAAGTAGTGAACGACTGGTTTACCCTGTAAAAGAAAAAATTACGTGACATATTGCTTCTGGTGTGAGTTTAAAATTGTTTTTGTTAAAAAAAAAAAAAATCAATTTTGCCAATAAACGTTATTTTAATTGGGTATATGTGTAAAGGCGTACATGTGATGACTTGGGTTAGTCAATTTAAATTAATCAATTAATCAACATTCGGTTGACAGTTTGATTACTTTTTAGAAATATGTGTAATTGTTATTACGCTTCGAAATGTTTACGGATATTTGTACTTAAATGACATTTGTTATTTAACAAGAAACATAGCTTTGATAATGTTTTAATGTTTTTTATGGTTAGTGTCGTCTCCTGGATTATGACTGCGGATAAACTACTTGCGGCACATGTACACAGTTGTTAACACACACTTAACTTTCATCGCGTCAGTAATTTTTTGATTCAGAAGCACGAGTCTCCCGACTGTGAAGTACAGAATAAATAACAAATGCATCAGTCTATAAAGCCTCATCGAGGTAAAATGCAGTTTGTGCAAATGAAAGTATTATCTACAGTCCTCGTTTAGAGAATTGGTCAATTGACTAGGGTGACTGGTTGGCTATTTACTGATAAAAGTCTTGATTACATTTTAAAATAAATATTCAGAATTTAGGATGGAAAATGGCAGAACTATCGAAAATGACTTGAAGTTTTCGGGGGAAACCGGAAATAAAATAAACTTGGGTGAATATTTGACCCGAATGTTTGATTTCAATCATGTTTGATAAAAGATTTTTGTAAATAATACCCATTCCCTGTCCCAGTGACTCATATTCACATGCGTGCGTGTGCCTAACATATGTTGAAGATACACGTTTCTCTCAGACATAGCGTCACATATAATACATTGGTTAGAAACGATATATATACTTTGACATACAGTGTTGTTAAACTACATTCTCCAGACGGTCTGACCTAATAATCTCCTCTGTTGTCATCATGATTTATCAAGTTATCATTTCAGAACGATTAAATAACGAGTGCTGTGATTGATTAATTCGAGTTTCTGCTTGAATAACGTCTCGATAACTGATAGGCTCCTAGTTTTAATACATCTAAATACACTTCACAATGACATACCTTATAAGAATGGTATAGTAACAAGCTGGTCTGACGAAGATGCATTCAAAAAATTCAAATCGTTAATCACTCGAAAGGTCTCTTCACGGGATGAGACCGACTTTAGACCCGATGAATTACACGGAAATTGTCACGTGACTGGTTTGTTTCTATGAAGTTTATGTTCCATTGTCGTCCACCAACGGACAAGGCAAAGTTGTTACCATTTTTAACATTATTCGCTGACCTACCTGCAGAGATTCCAACTTTAAGGTATCACCGGGTCATCTTGTCTGGTTTCCGATATTTCAGAAACCAGCTTTCAGCGCGCAGTGATACTTACACCGTGGATGGACGTCGAATACTTTTTAAACAACAACAACACGTGATTTGCTTTATGTGGTATTATAAAATGTGGCCTTTTGAGGCAAACACGTCGATACTTTGGTGTTAAATGCATAGACTCACCTATATAGATCGATAAACACTTTATGTTAACTTTTTTCACGATAAGCTCGTGTACATGTATAAATATTTTGAGAAAAAAAACAGGTCAAGTTATACGTCTAAACACCCAACCGAGGATCGAATCTTAATTTAACCAGAATTAAAAGATGTTACCCATTCAAATTCAAAAAGCTATTGGTCTCATGTTGACACACCATGGTATAAGTGAAATAACATGCAGTCTACTGTTGAGTCCAAATTAAACAAAATTGTCACCACAAAGTAGTATGGTTATCTTATTGTATGGTATACACATTGTGATCGAATCGAGTGATGCATTGATGTCTTCCACAACCTGCTCAGGTCGGTTAATTCAAGGCTCTCTGATACACATTTGGTTACTTGTTAA
>JAVFBW010110695.1:0-16378 GCA_034783835.1 Mopalia ciliata | reverse complement strand
CTTTTCCACACCAACAGGATTTAAACATCCTTTCTCACCAACAGGATTTAAACACAACCTTTCCCACACCAACAGGATTTAAACCTAGCTTTTCCCACACCAACAGGATTCAAACACATCCTTTATTACACCAACATGATTTAAACACAGCTTTTTCCACACCAACAGGATTTAAAACACATCATTTTCCACACCATCATGATTTAAACACAGCCTATCTCACACCAACATAATTTAAACACACCCTTTCCCACATCAAAATGATTTAAACACAGCTTTTCTCACACAAACAGGATTTAAACACATCCTTTCTCACACCAAAAGGATTTAAACACAGCTTTTCACACACCAACAGGATTTAAACACACCCTTTCCCACACCAAAAGGATTTAAACACAGCTTTTACCACCAAAAGGATTTAAACACATCCTTTCTCACATCAACAGGATTTAAACACAACTTTTCCCACACCAACAGGATTTAAACACAGCCTTTTCCACACCAAAAGGATTTAAACACAGCTTTTCCCACACCAACAGGATTTAAACACATCCTTTCTCACGCCAACATGATTTAAACACACCCTTTCCCATACCAAAAGGATTTAAACACAGCTTTTCCCACACCAACAGGATTTAAACACATCCTTTCTCACACCAACATGATTTAAACACACCCTTTCCCACACCAAAAGGATTTAAACACATCCTTTCCCACACCAACAGGATTTAAACACAACCTTTCCCACGTCACACCGTCTTTTAAACATACCCTTTCCCACACCAACAGGATTTAAACACAACCTTTCGCACACCAACAGGATTTAAACAACGTTTCCCACACAAACAGGATTTAAACACATCCTTTCCCAGCCCATCAAGTTTTTCAACACACCATGTCTCACTACAACAGGATTTTAAACAGAGCCTTTATCACCAATTGTGAATTTGGATCACAGCTGGGCTCAATTCACAAACTGTATTGACGTTGATAATGTTTGATGAAAGAGTGAAACAACATAGGTTAGGTTTGGTTTGATTGGGGTTTAACTTACAACCAATTGTCCACTTCACACTGTTCCTAGCTCAAATTTGATGGAAATCTCATGAAAGAAATGAGACTGCCTCCACAAGGTATTGTAAGCGGACACACTATGCCAGAGAGGTTTAAGAATGTTACTATCTTAGTTTTCTTTCAACCTAAACATATGCAAGTGTTTGTTTGTTTGATTGGTGTTTAACGTCGTACTCCAGGGTATTTCACTTATATGACGACGGATTGTCCACTTTACACTGTACGCTACCTTACTGCCTCGTAAAAACCACCCCCGCCATTGCCGGAGCCACAACATGTGACTCGCTCATATACCTGATGGTTGAAAGGCGGACTCGAACCCGTGAACGGTAAATCGAAGCATGTTTGGTTCAGGAAGCGCACTTGCTACCACTGTGCCACGGCCGCGGGTCCCATATTATGCAAGTGAAATTTCCTCTGTTTTAAGATTAAACACCAGCGATCCCAGCTAGGGCTGGCCTCCCTAGACAATTTTCTGAACTAGAAACTGTTCACGCTTCAATAAAGAAGTGCTCTTTATAGTTGTTTTCCTAATAAGAGATTGAATGTCCAACAAAGTTCAAACACAATATGAATAACACAACAACAGCTGACAGAGCAAATGTGCTGTACATGTATATATTTAGTTTTCAATTTTTATATCAAAAAATATTTCACAAGTGTCAAGAGAATAGTCCAAATAGTACATCAGCGTTATTACGCGTAGAATCTCAAAATTCCTTTGAAAATGAAATGCAATACTAATTGAAACCTTCTCTGAGTGTTAAATTAAATTCTCAGCTTAAAATAGCTTTGATTTACGAGCACATGAATGCAAAGTTTTCTTGTGATTTCAATAGTAACATTAAATCATGTATTACCGTTGTATCGTAAAATATTGAGATGAGGAACTGCAGCTGGTCCCTGGATATCAAAATCATTCAAAAGTGACAAATTCTGTTAAGCACATTTTTGTATCACAGGAACTAAAGATAAAACAATTTATACAGGTTTTGTTTAGGTGGTAGATTCACAAGACTACTCAAACAGAAATATGGTAGTATGAACAAAACTGCTGAGTTGGCCTAAAAACTATTGCAACTGTAAACAAATCTACGACTGTCTTGAATCAATTGTGAAAAATTGTATGAAAATAAACTACTAGTTTAGACAGAATTTTTTCTTTTAGTCAATGTTTTCCTTTGAACAAAGATAATTTCTTATGGTAAAATTTGTAATTTGAAAGTCTTCATTTTTTCCACTTTAGCGTGCCATCAGTTTCTGGTAACTATATCATAAAAGGATAAACCTCTATGGTGTTTACAAAGTAGCACATCACAAATGCTTTTGACAACAGAGGGCTGGTGTCCAACATCAATTACCTCCCTAGCCAACATTATTGATTCCCATAACATAAATTATGTGTTCAAAAATAATTAATCTGGATTGTTTATTTCATACACAAATAATGCCGAGGTTTATACTGCTGTATAAGATTTTGTTTAGAATGTCTTCAGGTGGCTAAAGTTATCAAACGGAATGTGACTACAAGAGATTGAAAAAGGCTAAAGTTATCAAATGGAATGTGACTACAAGAGAAAGCACAGACTCAAGTTATCAAATGGAATGTGACTACAAGAGATAACACAGGCTCAAGTTATCAAACGGAATGTGACTACAAGAGGAATGCACAAGAGGCCACAAAAACCAAACATCTACCATCTCCATTGGAAGCATAATCTTTGTGAAAGACGTGAAAAGGCAGATGTTCTAGGATATAGAATACACAGTTCATAAGTTCAACCTTTTACCTTTATATATACTGAGTACAGTAACCAGTACAGGCAATCACCAAAATATACTGGAAATTAGCATTTCTCATGAGTTAAGGTAAGCAAACTATCAACATTCGACCATATATTTCAATTGGGCAAATTGAATTATCTTCATTTAAGAACTTTAATCAGTACTAAAAAGTGTACTTCATAGTTCAGATCCAAAATCGACAAAGAATAAAAAATATTTGGAAAAAAGACAATGTTTCACAGTACAAAACGTACTTAAATTTCACAACATTTATGGGTGGGATTTTAGTTTTGAGAGCCCCTTTGTAAATGGAGACACATCAGCAAATGACTAACCGTTGTCTATCAAAGTCACAAAATGTAGAAACAAAATGTCCTAGCTTCTACAAATATATAAACAATGTGCCAAATCTTTTATCCTTAAAATCATTAACATTTTCAACATAAAAATAAAATAACTTCATGTCAAACATTTCAACTAATTTCATATTGAGCATGCATGAATTTAAGCACCATGGTGAAATTTTCTCCGTATAATTTAATACACTAATTATGTTGTAGACAACATCTTTTTACAAGGCAACCTTCACAAAAGAGTCCTTTCAAAATTGTATGTGTTAATATATACAGTAGAAATACTTTAAAGAGACTCAAAACCCTCTCTTTCAAACTTTCAAAAATCATGAAAAGTTTAATACTATTTACAACAAATTCATTATAATCCAATTCTCAATACAAACATAACCATCAGATGTTACAACAAAAATTATTTCAGCCTTGACAGTTTTAAATTTTCTTGTGAAGCACAAAATTTGTCCTAAAAAGGTGAAGAGATTAGTTGTACTGAGTACATGCCCAAAGATGACTAGACTTAGATGAGGACTTGAGCCAATGAATGGATGTCACGGAGCATCATGTGGAGTAAATAAATATCCTAAATCTGTAGTTGTGCTTAGCTAATCAGTAACTGAATCTAGCATGACCCAGACAGTTTGACAGATCCTCTGAACCCATCATGTCTGGTGACAGTCCAGAGGTGAACTTTGGGTCAGAACACTGACAGGTCATAGCTGTCTTACAGTCACCTAGTGTTTTTAAACCTCTAAACAAACTAAAATTTTAGTTAGGAAAAGCAGTCGTAATATTAAAAGAAACTGTTCATTGTCTATTAGCATAAACATAAATTCTTTTTCTGTACCACAAAAAAATGTAAAAATTGTACTTTTAAGTTGTCTAGGATTCTGACCATACAATAAAAAAGTAATATATGCTATTTAAGAAAACCCTCAAATGGATGGCATGTTCACCTTGCGAGACTGCACCTAATGGTACAATACTGGCAGGTGAAGGTCACTCAAGGGTCACCCTGTTTCTCCAGCCTTACAATCAAATCACCTGCTTTATATGTCAATGATAATGTAGGATTTGGCTTTAGTATTTATATACATTTTTTAAATCTACAACTAGCTAGAATCACAAAAAAATGATTCACTTTATTTAAGACTACTGGTGATGAATATGTAATTCATTTTATATGCCTATTAACATATATGTTGATTGATTGATTTATTGATTGATTGATTGGTGTTCTATGCCATGCTTAAGGGTAGTTTAATTATATGACGGCGGTGTATTTAAACAATAATTGACACCAGCACAACCAAGATGTGAAGGATTTTCAAGATGTTATAAAAGCTAATTTTCCTCCAGTGTTAAGTACATGTAAAGGCAGCATTGCTACTCTTCAAACAAACTGCCCTTAGCCAGAGGGCTTAATATATATATATATGTAGAACACTGATTAATCAAAATGTAAGGACATTAATATATCCCAAAAATTAGCAAAGCGCAACAGTTTACATAATATCAGTGCATTACTATACTGTAATTCACAAATCACTCTTACTTACATCATCTCAATTATAAGTTATCAAATCTAATCCAAAGTTTTGTTAATGAACAAAATACATGGCAATTGAAAGCCTTGTCACCCTTGTGTGATCTTAAAAATCCCAAATATCACATTTTAAATGTCAAAAATAGACTCAAATTTTCATACAGACAACCAACAACAACCCCCCCAAACTGCAAAACATGTTTATACAAATGAGTAATCTGTGTATTTACAATGCAAACATGTACACCTTGGAAAATGTTATACCACGTGAACAAAGATGCCAGACATTAATTTGTCCCAAAACACTGATCAATAAATATGACAACGTAAATTTTTTAAAAATATTGCATTAAAAAAATTGTCACCATAAGTGCATAAATAGTGAAAGATTACAGTACAGTAAATGGAATGCAATAAATGAAGGTGATCTAAAGTGATCATGTATCTAGATTTGTTGAGCTGGACAAGTATAACATTCTCAAATCTAGAGTTTTCAATCTGTGTGACCATAAATCTTGGCAAAATAGTGCAAGATATGAAAGCAAATAATGGAATGTAGTTACACATATAAAAGAGGTTGATGAAGGAAAAAAAACCTCAATAAATATCAACACATAGAGGAAGTCCCATAGATAACACACATAAAAGCTGCTTTCCAAGCATAAGAAAATTGTCACTTGTTGGGGTCACCTATGGTACATGTACAAACTGTTCAAATGAAATAAAACTTTTAAAAGGCCAAGACATTTGAATTAATCACATTTATAAATTTTGCCATGGGTTTTTTTTTTGTTTTTTTTTTAACACCAATAGTTCACTGTGGACCAAAGCATTTTGAGCACATTCCCTAATGAGGAGATACTTAATTGAAAGATGTTCCTCCCTCCTGCCATTGTGGTAGATAACCTATGTCAGACATTGGCACTGTTGTTCCTTCTGCTAATTTTAAGATGAGTTATAAGATAATTAATAGCAATGTAATAAACTGGTTGATTTGTCAATGTTTAGCACAACATGCAAGACTATAATTAAGCCTGAAATGTTGTCGAAGTGCTGTGTATTTTATTCTTCCTAAAGATAATCAGGATTTTGTTGTTTCTACCCTTTCCTCATTTAGTATTAAAGGGCACATGATCGCCAGTAGTTGGTGGAATACCCCATGAAGAAACTCATAAATGCCACCCTCTCACCCTTTAGGGTTAAAAGTTTCCCCAATTCAGATGAGCATTCAGCCTTTGACACTAGCAAAACCCAGGTTTTTTTTTTTAAATTTAACAATAAGCAGTTAAACTTCTAATTTAATATATTAATTTAGTTCTTAGAACACCAGCTAAAAGTCTACAAGCAGAGTAAACTGGTGGGTAAGAGATACAGAAGTTTACTCTGCTCGTAAACTTTACTTCTGTGTCCCAATAACTGTAGTCATGTCTCTGTTATAGGAATCGTAGGAATTTATTTAGTTTAAAACAATGTACCATTTTTTAACAGATCACAACCCGTCTTTGCTGCTAGTCATGTAAGAGATACAGTCAGGTAAAATATTAGATATCACCCCATTTGTAAAATATATGGTAATCCTAAACTTTAAACAGACAACAGTTGAGAAACGGATCCTCCAATGAAGAACTAATATCTAAGCATAACACAGTTACAGATAAACTTTCAAAGACCAATAACATGTATATATTTACAGGTTTCCATCAACAATTGCCATCTAAACTTAAAGGTCATTTTCTGGCTTCAAATTATGTGCAGTAAAATGTACACATCGTCATAATAAAAACATGAGGTCAGCAAAAATGGCTGAATGTCAAAAATATACACCATATATATAGAAGTTTTAAAAATACTGAATGTTAGAAGTTGTTATGAAAGGCAGACACCTATGAAAGGAAGGCTATGTGTGAGATTCAGGCAAAGCTAAACCGTTCTCTTCAAACCAATTTCAGTCTCCACATTACTGATGCTGTGGAAATCTCAAATATGTACAAAAAGAGTCAAATCCACTGAGTGGATCTTTATTTCCCCAAATTTGTCAAAATTGTCAGCAAGCTAACACCTGCCAAGTTATGTGCTTTCAACAATCTGAACGCAACCTGTTCAGTTCAAATAGCTGAGTTACAAATATTTCATCTTCCAGTCTGTAATTCCCAAATACAAATTCTTATTGCATAGTAAGTTGGTATTTAAATTACCACATGAATTGGAAAGATCAGAAGTGTGTGTTGATTTCGTCACACTCAAGTGGTGCAAAAGGAGCTGAATCGGCAACCTCAAGTTTGGACATTTCTAACTCTGAGCCAGTTTTACTTGGGGAGTTGGAGTTTGTCTGTAAATAACCCACCCTAGAACCCTCTTTACTGTTCATGTTGACCTCAGGTGGCTCGTTAAGGTTTTCCCGAGACATCACAAATTCTGCATGGTCATCTGCATCAGCAGTGGAAGGCAGGTCCGCATCCTCATATACAGGTTTTGAGACAAGGGAGACAACTTGATTTGGTGGTTTTTGTGACATATTTGTGGGCAACTCTTGAGTTTGTGTTGTGGCATTGGCAACCTCTGTATTGTCAGGAGGTACCAATTCCATGGGTGATGAAACAGCCAGAGGAGAAGACATTATTACTGTTCTCTCATCCTCAATCACAACTGTTGCCGTATCAGTTCTCAGAAATGGGGGACGCTTCAATTTCTCACCAAGATAAACTTGTGCTAGCTCATTGGCATCTTCAACAGCAGTCTTAAAACTAGCAGCACTAGATCTCCGCGATTGTAAAACAGCTTCGGTGAGACTTGAACGCCGGGACATTAATGCGGAATCAGTACCCCCATGACTCGATCGTCGAGACAATACAGGCAACTCAAGGCCATTTGATTTCTGGGACAGGAGGGCTGCGTTTTCCTGGCTTTGTAGATCTGATACTTCAAAGGCAGCATTTTGATAGACTTGGTTTGAACCTGAGGCTATTAACTCGGGAGGATTCTCGTTGAGGAGTTCCACAAAGCGACTGAGAAACATGTAACAGTAGGCATACTCCTGAAACAGACACCAACAGATTAGTGATTTGTTTCAATTAATTGGTGTTTAGCGTCATGCTTGAGGGCACTGCATTTACACAATGACTATACCCTAAATTAGCTCAAATATCCTCGGTGACAAATCAAAACTTTTAGCTTGCTGTGACAATATTACAGCATTTCATAGAACATATTTATGTTTTCTGACAAATGTTGATGCTTTCTTACCGAAAAATTCATCTACTGCCTCTCAGACAAAATGTCCCAGCCTGTTAAATAGTTTCCAAAATAGCAATTTTCTAGACGAATTTGAGTTAATTTAGGGTATGCTTCAAATATAGCTACACTATAAATACAACCATATAGTGTGCAGTATTTTGTTTTACTGGAAAATTAATGTTCCCTCATTGCTAAGTACAGCCAGTATGAATAAACTTGAAATATACTGCCCTTTGTCACCTGATGATTTGTTTGTTTGATTAGGGTTTAAAAGCTTGACTCAAGGGTATTTCACTTGTATGACGAGGGATCGTCTACTTTACCTAGCTCCTTGCCTAATAATGGTAGAAAACTGGGAGGAAACCTCGTAAAAACCACCCCTCTGATTTCCGGAGACACATCATGTGACTCACTCATATACCTGATGGTCGACAGACGGGGCCATCTGATGAGGGTATGTGCATACTGACAGGCATGTCTATCTGCTTGTTATACTGGTAAACAAGTCGCTAGAATAAAATGCTGTTAAATAACTTTGGGGGAAATTCAACAGTTTTTAAAGAAACAGATATATTATTGGGAATCCGAGTCTGCTGACACATTTCAATAAAGTAAACTAAATGCAATGCAACCTTACAAACATGACATGTGTTAAACATGCTTGACAAGAACATGTCAATTTAGCTTACCGCACACGATATGAGCTGGGGTCGATTCCGTTTGATCATTCGAGCTGTATTAAAGACATCAATATCGCCTTCCTTGTGCAGTTTACTACAGTTGATGCTAAGAGCACAGTACAAGCCACATCGTGCAACCCCGTCTCTGTCAAACACAGAAATGGGACATTAAACATAATTCTCTAACACTCTGTTAAATCTGTTTCTGTTTAAAGAAGACAAACAAGCTTTGTCTAACCAAATTTTAAATCATTGAATTGATTCCTTTTTGGGTTGTGCTAGAGGGTATTTCACTTAATATGATGGTGATGATGAATGGAATTATCGCTAATCACATAATATGATGGAAACCTAATATTCCAGTGGTGGCAAGTTTGTTTGTTTGATCGGGGTTTAACGTTGCACTCAAGGGTATTTCCCTTATATGATGACGGATTGTCCATTTCACACTGCACCTTGCTTCATTACAGTGGAAAACAGGGAAGAAACCTTGTAAAACCACACCCACGATTGCTGGAGCCACAACGTGTGACTCGGCCATATACCTAGACTTGATCCTGTGAACTGTACATGGAAGCAGGTTAGGAAGAGCACACGCTACCACTAAGCCACAGCCTGTAGTGGTTAGTCGACAGCCATTCAAATGTTTTTAACCAAAGGTCCATATCATCTCTGTCTATATTTCAGGTGTTAATTGATTAATTCATTGGTGTTTTACACCATGCTTAAGGTTATTTCACTTATATGACAGCAGTGCTTTTCAACAGTAATGGAAACTAGCACAACATAAAATGTTAGGTGTTTTAATAATGTTGGAAAGTTGATCTTCCTTCAGTAAATACAGCATTGCTACTCTTCAATAACCTGCCCTTGGCAAGAGGGCTATATCTGTGAGTAAAAAACATGAACTTTTGAAGGCTGATGTCAACATTTTCCTTGAAAAACCCAAACATGTAAATGTGTTTGATATTCCAAGGAAGGAAGGGCAGGGGGCGTGGGGTGGAAAGATTGTCTGGCATCTTACAGTATGAGTACTCAGTGTCGAATGGGTTTTTGTTAATGGATTTGTATGGTTGATGTTTGATTGAGGTTAAATGCTGTGCCAAAGATTATTTCACTGATCCAATCCACATACCAGCCCAATGGGTGAAAGAAACCACCCCCAACACCATTGGCAAAGAAAAAAGACAACACAGGACAATCACAGCATGTAACACAGACATCACAAATCGATCTGCTCCAGGCTGCCTATAAGCTCTGAGAGCACCAGGGCAACAGGAAGCTCCAGGCTGCCTATAAGCTCTGAGAGACCCAGGACAACAGGAAGCTCCATGCTGCCTATAAGCTCTGAGAGCACCAGGACAACAGGAAGCTCCAGGCTGCCTATAAACTCTGAGAGCGCCATGGCAACAGGAAGCTCCTTGCTGCCTATAAGCTCTGAGAGCGCCAGGGCAACAGGAAGTTCCTTGCTGACTAAAAGCTCTAAGAGCACCAGGACAACAGGAAGTTCCTTGCTGCCTATAAGCTCTGACAGCACCAGGGCAACTGGAAGCTCCTTGCTGCCTATAAGATCTGAGAGCGCCAGGGCAACAGGAAGTTACTTGCTGCCTATAAGCTCTGAGAGCGCCAGGGCAACAGGAAGCTCCTTGCTGCCTATAAGCTCTTAGAGCACCAGGGCAACATGAAGCTCCTTGCTGCCTATAAGCTCTGAGAGCGCCAGGGCAACTGCAAGCCACATGATGGCAATAAGCTTTGAGAACGCCAGGGCAACAGGAAGCTCCTTGCTGCCTATAAGCTCTGAGAGCGCCAGGGCAACAGGAAGATACTTGCTGCCTATAAGCTCTGAGAGCGCCAGGGCAACAGGAAGCTCCTTGCTGCCTATAAGCTCTGAGAGCACCAGGGCAACATGAAGCTCCTTGCTGCCTATAAGCTCTGAGAGCGCCATGGCAACAGGAAGCTCCTTGCCAACCCTCCTCTGTTGTGAATGGAAATAAGTCTTAGCACATGTACATGTACTTCCAAACCTACTGTTACGGAATAGTGACCGTTTCATTCAGTGGGCAATTTGGTTTGTTTGCTCAGGTCAAAGTGGAGGTTATTTCTCTCATATAATGTGAGCACTGGACAGGATTATTTACTGGCTCTTTATGGAGTTTACATCGTGCCTAGTGTTATTTCTCATTGTTATAAGGTGCTCAAGGTCATTACGTTTGTTTGATTGGGGTTTTACTTCCTTAAGTCTCTTCACCTTATACGCTGGAACTTAGTAACTTTGGACTTACTTGGACATGACACAGATAGACTGTTTAACAATACTGTTGTTCTCTTCCCATTCTTCTACAAAGTTCATCAGGTATACAAGTGGATCGATTGAAGACGGAACTTTCTCTTTAGATGGCCACGAGTCACTTCTGATCTGGAACATCTTAATGTAGCGCCACTGGATTGGTGTAGAGTTCGATTTCTGGGCCATTGAAGCAAGTTTCTATGTTATAAAATAAAACAAATTTGATACAGATGCAGTATAAGAACACAATCCGCTTGATTTGTGTTACCTATATTGTGACGAAACCACAAAATGAAAAAGATTGTAATTAAAAAAATGAGTGACAACTACTACAAATGATGATTTAATCTCCAAATAGAGGGGTTTGGGAAAGTACATGTATGCTTTTCCTGAATTGTTTGTTCTAACTTTATTGATTATATAAACTCATAAAAATAAGATACGCTTTTATTTAGTATTTAACATAGACTATAGGTAAAATACAAAACCATAATATACTATATCATACACTTTGTGTTAATTTATATCTCTAATTAAACTAGCTGTGCATGTTTATTTGTTCAGTATTAAAAACTATACATATTTCTATTATCTAACTACATAATTTAAAATGTTATTTTGCTGTCCTTCTTTCAACAGAATATTAAAATCTTTTTTAACAGAATGTAATTGTGAACGGCATGCAGGCAAATAAAAGCAGACATTCAAAGCAATAAAGTTCTTCTCTTTGAGGATGCTTAGCAGTTTTAATTCAGATTCGAGTCAGTTTCTCAAGCCTCAAAGTTGAGGTCTGGTAATACAGCCTCAGGCCACAAGTTTGTAAATCTTGGAACAAAAAAGCCCCAGAGGTCCATTTCCACAAAGTGACCATTGCCTTGGTTTTTCCTTTTAATTATGGTGGCAAAAATACAGATATTGTGTTGTCTTGATAATGAAAATACGATCCCCTCGGTAGATGATTAGCTATCATGTCCCCATTTCAGGACATCAAAATTTCAAAGATGTTTGAGATTATCTTATTGTGAATAGGACGGCGTTCTGGAAATTGAACTCAGCAAAGAAAAGACAGTACAACACAAATAACACAAAACAACACAAAAAACAATCACCAGTGCACCAAAGAAGCTCCCTCTGACATGTTTACTACACAATTCAAACACACTACACAAATCTGAATTATTTACATGTATGCATGTGCGTGCTAATATCACATTACAACAATGTAAAATTTACTCATCACCAGTTTAATTATTGTACAACAATATTAACAGTTAATAATAATATATTGCTATAATTATATATATAAGTAAACTATGGAATTCATCAGGCAAATTGTCTTCCATATGAAACCAGAACACCAACATACCGTAAATACTTCAAAAGAATCCTTGACCAAATATTTAACTGCTAAAAGCTGGAAAGCAAGCAAGCAAAGCGAATAGAAGAGATAGATAAAAACAGCCCATGGTCACATTTCTCTCAATCAAATAATGGTCTTCCAGCATCTCAAAACCTTCACACAGAATCACTTTTCCTTCACCTTTTTTTGTCCTGACAATCAGCCAATCAGATTGGCTCTGAAGGTTCTATGTTCCAATAACAAAGCAGATTGAGGATCAATTCAGCCATAAACTGGGGAATCATTTCAACAGGACAATGGAAAATGTGCAAAAGTAACCTTTTCACATTTTTCAAAAGGGGGGCTGTCACAGCACTTGTGAAAATGGGTGGTGCTTTTGTAACACTAATCACAAGGGGTGGGGCTTTTGTAACACTAGTCACAAGGGGTGGGGCTTTCCAAGCACTTGACACAAGGGGTGGGCCTTTCATAGCATTTGTCACAAGGAGTAGATTTCTTGTAACACTTGTCACAAGGGGTGCCACTTTTGCAACACTTGTCACAAGGGGTGGGACTTTGGTAACACTTGTCACAAGGGGTGGGGGGTTGGTAACACTTGTCACAAGGGGTGGGGGTTGGTAACACTTGTCACAAGGGGTGGGGCTTTTGTAACACTTGTCACAGGGGTTGGAGTTGTGGAAACACTTGTCACAAGGTGTAGTGCTTTTGTAACACTTGTCACAATGGATGGGATGTTTGAAACACTTGTCACAATGGATGGGATGTTTGTAACACTTTTCACAAGGGGTGGGACTTTAAGAATACTTGTCATAAGAGGTGGGGCTTTTGTAAAACTTGTCACAAGGAGTGGAGCTTTGGAAACACTTGTCACAAAGGGTGGGGCTTTTGTAACACTTTTCACAAGGGGTGGGTCTTTGGTAACATTTTTGTAACAGTTTTTATAAAACTAACTTAAGGGGTTGTGGAAACCCTTTTCATAGGGGAGCTATTAAAAGCCATTCTACTAAGGAAACTGTCACAGCATTTTTTCTAAGGGATCATAGTTAACTTCTGGTAGTCAGACTTTTTTTGTTGAAAAAGATTCAGAGAAAATTGACAGTGACTGCAAATTAATAAACAGAAAAGCCAAAGGAAATTTATATGTAAAGTTAAAATAAAAATACAAGGCAGAGATTTTCTACCATTATGACCATGCATAAAGCCATTGTTGTCAAGCTTAAATGCTAATTGAAGCTGTGAATTACCATTGTGTTGTGAATCAAATCACCCACATCTCTGGATTTTACACGTTTTTGTCTAGGAAACTGGAAGTTAGAAAAATCATTGTAATAAATGCATAAAAGAACATTGAATGATGTACAGCATTCAGAGACCCCATTTGAGCGAGGTTGTTAGAGAACTCTGTCTAATATGCCATCATTTACAAACAAAGACTAATCTCATGGATGTGGTCATCATAACACTCAAAATAGCTGACAAATTTACTGACAAAAGTCATTGTTAACTCATTTCTAAATGACACCTATCCATATAAATTTGAAATCATTTGTTATTCCAAGCACCTGTCATTTTACGATTACATGTGTGGTCAATCAAGATTTAAACAAACTATCAGCATACATGGATATAATTATACAATTTCTGGATAACCACTTCTTGTTTTGTGATAGAACACAACGTTTCGATACATATGCCTGTATCTTCATCAGGTGTAAAATGACTAACAGTAGTCATTTTACACCTGATGAAGATACAGGCATATGTGGTTATCCAGAAATTGAATAATTATGTTACTCCACTTCTAAATGTCGTTCAAAACTAATACATGGATATATTTCTAAAAATCAATCACACTGGTGTGGGAATGGTGATAAACATATATTAGCTGATCTTTGTAATATCCTATGCCTTTTTATCTAAATATTTTTTTGACATTTGATACTTTTTATGCAGCACACAAAGAGTTGTATGTCGCATCTTTCAAAACATTAATATTTAAGCACTAGCTATAGTCATCCAATACCCTTTAGCAGCTTTAATCTCGCAACCATTTCATAAGAAACCCATAATATAGTTAAACTTGAATATTGTATATACTAACCTTGCGGATTTGGAAGACTCTAATTATGACGTGAGGGTATTTAATACAGTTAATATAACGAACTCCAATTGGTCCAAATCGTCGCTCATTACCGCCACCCACTTTCTTTGGCCAGAAACGTGGGTACGACTGTTAAATAAAATAAGTGATATTATTCATGCCAGTTGGTTATATCCCTGATTTGTAAACTACAAATTAAATGGTAGGACAGTTAAAAAAAAATTACATTAAAACTGTCAAATACCTATGTTGAACACCAGCCATGATCTAATACAGACAAACCTGAGTGTACAGATACCTTTGTACTTTACTACTTGGAGCCATCTAATGTTTGGAGATGGGGATAAACAATGCATTACTATTGATTGAATCAAACCTCTGATCATATAGTGGAACACCCATAGGTGACATGGGGTACTTTGTTTGACTACTGTTAACATCAGGAATTTGCTTCAAATGTGTGGAAACAGCGTTTAGATTTCATATAAGAATACAAAATAAAGCAAAGGGCTAACAGTAGTGTTAATTTGAGTGTCAGACTTACCCTACACGGTTTCACATCATTCAGCACCACAAAGGTCTCTATTCTTTGATCATAGAGTAAACGCCACACATCATTCACTGTGTTCTTATAGGGCCACTGGGTGATTATAAAACTGTTTGCAGACTGGTACCCCTGAAGGAAAAAAGAAAAAACACCAATATATAATAACTACCATTTAGTGAAGTGGCAATAGAAATTTCAACGGATTTAAAATGTTACTTAAGACCTTAAGAAAACCAAAGCGACTAAATTTGTTTGTTTGATTGGTGTTTAACGTTGTACTCAAGGGGGTTTGTTTGTTTTTTTGATTGGGGTTTAATGTTGTACTAAAGGATATATGCTTTATATGACAACAGATTGTACACTTCACCCTTTTTGGTCTTTTCCTTGCCTTATTACGGTGGAAAAACTGGAGGAAACATTGTAAAAACCACCTCCACAATTACCGGAGCCACATCATGTGACTCATTTCAGGTGTAAATCTATGGAATCTGTGTAAACAGTAGTGACAGATATAATCTGTGGAATGACTGTCGTTTGAAAAGCTTACGTCAACATAGACAGCATTGATGTAATCTGTGTCCTCCACACTCTCCCCGGTCTGTAAACATGGCCGTGATCTCTCCGCTGTAAATCAAAAATATATAATGAGACATGGAAGGCTTGTCCATTTGTTTGATCTGAGCTTCACACTTAAGTTTTATTTCACTTATATGACAGCGGTGTTTTACAACAATAGCTTCATGTTGCCTCAGCTCTGAAAGCCCTAGAGTATCTTCATGCTGCCTCATAGCTCCGAAAGCCCCACAAGTGGGTTCATGTTGCCTCATAGCTCCGAGAGCCCCACAGTGGTTTCATGCTGCCTCATAGCTCCGAGGGGCCCCACAGTGGCTTCATGCTGTCTCATAGCTCCGAGATCCCCACAAGTGGGTTCTTGTTGCCTCAGCTCCGAAAGCCCTAGAGTATCTTCATGCTGCCGCATAGCTCCGAGAGCCCCACAAGTGGGTTATTGTTGCCTCAGCTCCGAAAGCCCTAGAGTATCTTCATGCTGCCTCATAGCTCCGAGAGCCCCACAGTGGCTTCATGCTGCCTCATAGCTCTGAGAGCCCCACAGTGGCTTCATGCTACCTCATAGCTCCGAGAGCCCCACAGTGGCTTCATGCTACCTCATAGCTCCGAGAGCCCCACAGTGGCTTCATGCTACCTCATAGCTCTGAGAGCCCCACAGTGGCTTCATGCTGCCTCATAGCTCCGAGAGCCCCACAGTGGCTTCATGCTACCTCATAGCTCCGAAAGCTCCACAAGTGGGTTTATGTTGCCTCATAGCTCCAAGAGCCCCACAGCGGCTTCATGCTGCCTCATAGCTCTGAGAGCCTTAGAGTATCTTCATGCTGCCTCATAGCTCCGAGAGCCCCAC
>JAVFBW010110684.1:0-16381 GCA_034783835.1 Mopalia ciliata | reverse complement strand
ATGTCGCTCGCATGATGGTGTGGCAGCCTACGGGTGATGGAAACCATCCCATAGATCGCGACCTTAGCATTGCAGGGTTCTAACTAACATTTTGGTCAAAAATGAGTTGTATAGTGGATAATATTGGGATTATAAAGGTCTATCTACTAGCAGGGAAGTATTATGTAAAATGTGTATGTCTTATTTTTCCACAACAGCATTACACAGTTCCAATTCACTGGTGGACATTTTCTTCAAATTAACAGGGTTCTATCTGCAACTTTCCGTCAATGAGGCTTAGGTTTATCTAGGAAGGAAGTTTTCAGAGGACCCTGTAATTCTAAGGTCGCGAGATGTCAATAGCACGCGCATTGAAAACCATGTACAGAACAATGAGAGAACACAAAACAGATTCACCTAAAAGTACTGGTTTTTGGGGTGCTCTTTACTGTAGCCCTGAGAGCACCTGGGCAACAGGAGGCTGCCCGTAACCACCCGTAACTGATTTGACACGTTGTTTTGAGTGGGATGTTTAGGCAATTAATACTTATATTATCTAATAAAACGTACGGAGAAATATTGAAATGTTCTTGATTAGTAGATATGAAAACTTGACATAATTAAATTCGCGAGCGACATTATCATAACATTCACGATGTGATAGTTAGGTCGTCAGTCCAATTGTGACTGACAATCTTCATTATACCATAAGCTAACGTTGTATTTGTAGTATTTCAAACAACTCATGAGAATTCATTCACAATAAATTTATTAAGTAATGAAAAATATCAGCAATGTCAAAAATATTTTTGATTAATAACATTTAAATAATCGGCTTTTAAATTTAATAAACTTGAAAACGTCACATTGTCTTTCTCAGTGTTTATATTCAGTATTCAGTGCACGCAGTCAATAGAGATGACTGGTTTTGTGAAAAGCCAGTCCACTTTACAGTCATTCCACGCACACCTTTTCTCAACCCCAAAGATAAAACAGAGGGTAGCAAGGTCGGGAATTCCAGTAAATGCCTGTCTGTATTGAAGTCGTTTACAGGCAGAATATAGGCTGTGGAGAACGTGCTCGAGCCAAGGGGTGAACATACCAGAGTTTCAGCAAAATCGCTTATGCCGCCCATTGCTGTCTTTACGAAACAGGAATCCCACATGAAAACCGTTTACCGGCATCATTTTGCGGTCTTATCAATTCGACTAATACCCTCTGGGAATCCGAACGATGCCTTCAAATTAAGCTGAACAGATAACGCGTAGACCACCCCGATTTAGAGATAATCACTCGGAGTTTTTGCTCGCACAAAGAACTATCCACTAATAATCCGTATTTCACCACGCCCGTATTCCCTGATGTATTTGTTGTTGTACATTATAACCTGTTGTTTGTTGCATCGATGCCATATTCATATTGTTCATATTGTTATAAGATGGCGTTGAGTAGGCAAATGGATTGACGTTATACGGTGCGGAGTACTGCGGGGCGACACTCTGCCCCATGCACGGTTTACCATCCCGTACCAACACAGGCACCGCTACCCGCCTAGGAGGCTGCATTGTGGACAGTTCCAAAGATTTGTCCTGTCTCTGTCGTTTACATTTATATCGGCGATTTTGGAACCAGATTTTCACTTGTGTTGACGTGAGTTTTAACATTTGTGCTAGCTGTTCCCTTTCTGGGGCAGAGAGGTAGCGCTGCTGTTTAAATCGACGCTCCAACTCGTAGACTTGTGCCTGAGAGAAAAGAACCCGTGGCTTTCGACGCTGCCGATGCTTCATAAGTTGACAGTCACCAGAACCGGTGCTGGGGCGATTCGTTGAGGAATCGGAGGAATTGTTGTTGTTGTTGTTAGAAGCAGCTTTATTGTTGTTGCCGGAGCAAGGATTAGTACTGCTATTGTTGTTGTTGTTTCCACTGATGGCCTGTGCCGAGGGGAGTTTTGGTGGCGAGTTAATCTGCTGTCCCGACGTACAATCGTCCACGGACTGTAAGCAGGGGGATGCGTCCACGACGGGAGACTGAAGACAGGATGATTTCACTGTCAAATAAAAGAAAGAATAATTAGCAAAGTAATATGACAATAAAATGTTGAGTTCTGAATGCATTGAAGAGAAAACATGTACTAATGCCATTTCATGTGACAACTTCGGTAAATGTATATCTTCAAACAGTTTACTGGGGCTCTTTTTCAATCAGATCAATTTCCAATATATACAGCCCCATTACTAGTCACATAAATTGAATTAAAAATTTCTTCAAGTCCACATTAGTACGATTTATGTTTACAAAAAATTGTAATTGTAACAAAATTGACGTTAGTTGTCCGCCCCGGACAGTTTACACTATTTAATTAAACATAATAACAATTAATTCCTTCTTCTAATATAAAGCGATATTTCAAGTTATCTTTTGTAGAAAGACCTTATAGGATGAGTACAAGAATACAGTCATATAGGCCTAAATGCAAGGGATATACCAGGGAAGGCTACACTAGGCCAAACGCGTTCAGAAAAACCCCACAAAGTATACAATTCTAACTTTTCAATCGTGCATTGTCCGTTGCATCCATAATTTTAGTTTGTCTTTTATTCGAGCTAAGGCTTTCTGTATGTCGATTTGCAAAACAGTTCCAAAGTAGAAGGTTTGACCAATTCCCAAGCTTTCCAGGCACTGTAAGTTTTCCATAACACGTGTTAATCTTCGGGTGTGTATTTTATTCCACTCAATTTAGATCTGTTTAGGGTTAGCGAAGAAAACCCCTTTATACCCATGTGATATTAATTTACCGCATGCTATCATATGGTCTAATTTCTCAAATATGACACAAACTAACCATGTACATTGTGACACACAGAGATCTGTACCTTTTAGTTTTTTTTTACAGTAGCTATTCATGTTCCGTAAGCCGCCCGATTCTGCTTTAACTCTCTATTGGAAACCTTGTGAACCAACTTGTATTCTTAATTATTTTTTGCACCCTACGTGTTTCCGAAATTATGATGTCTGTCAGTTTTGGATATACCGCCGATATGAAATGTAAAGTCGCAGATTTTCTCAGAGTATATGGTGGTAGACGAATTTATCCGTGTCACTATAGTCGGAGTGGTTGTCTGAATAACTGAGACACGTTTATTCACTTAAGTCACTCCGACGTCTATTATACAAAGTAAAAGGAAGAGTAAATATGAGGGTAGAGGTGTAACGGTTTGATTAGCAGTTGACTATATCCACATGCCTGCCAAACGTGTCATGGTTAAGACGGTAAAAATCACTCCCAAAAGCACAGACGTAATTAATTCCTCTACATTTTAAAGCTCATTTATAGACAGCAAAACAATTTATTCAATCAGCATCATACATGTCAGAATACGACTCTAAGATATTCTCAAGGCTTAACCTCACTCTAATCAGCTGAAAAATGTCATATCCAAATGCCAAAATAAGAAACTATATTAATGTAAAATAACCATTAAAATCATAACTATATGCATAGTGAATTGATAGATAGATATTTAGAACTTCCCTCTGTATCAGACCGGTTGTAGCTCATTCTCTTTAACAGACAAATTCATTGGCTAATCTCTGTATCTCTGAAATACTAATTTGTACGCTGATTTTATTCATATCCCATGCCTAATATCTTTTTAGCTACATTTTTAACAATATTTTAGACACCATAATGATATAAATGGTCATTACCTTCTCTCGAGATGTCTGTAGGTTACCCATAACACAACTCGAGATTAAGGTTTCCTAAGAAACTTGTCTCTGGGAGTTTATCTAGAGCATAAGAGTCATCGATTTTAATTAATATACATCCCTGTGTCAGTGTGATTGCTTTTAGAAATATATATGTAGAACTCGAGAATAAGGTTTATTAAGAAACTTGTCTCTGGTTACTGGTAGTTTATCTAGAACATAAGACAAGACATCAATTTAAATTAGTTTATGTCCCTGTGCCGGTGTGATTGCTTTTTAGAAATATTATTCATCACCCTAATAAAACAAGTGCAGCGGTCATATTTATCACTTTTAAGATACAGTAAAAAAAAAAAAATGAAAATCTGCCTATGTCACCAACTTGACCTAAGCGATTATCTGATTGATTCCCAACAAATTAAAAGTCAGTGTTTGCAGTTAAGCACATTTAAAAAAGTTATCTTTCATGAAGTAGAGCTGATTTAGGTAAAAATATGAAATTGGTCAAAAACTGCATTTATTTTATCAGGGTGACAATATCATGCTTAATAACTTTTGACAAGTGTTTCTAAATTATGTCAGCTAATGTTCTCATGTTTGCTAAGAAAAATAGACGGGAGACTGGCACAGATAGAAATGATGTGTCAATAGTCGTTAAATTATATCATCATCGTCAGCAAAACCTGGTACTCAATAATTGCTTGTGTCACTTTTATTCTCGACAACAATTACAAAAATAGATAAGCATTTGTAGTTAAAACTTTTCCGTTTTAATATATCTTGGTTAAAACAAAATACAATAAAAAGTGTACCTAATGTATGTCTCACTTAATAAATGGACACAATTATATCCACATTTCTAAACAGGTTATATTTGAAAATTATTCCCAAAATATGGAGGAAACAATTAATCGTTATTGTCTATCTATTGACTCCACCCGCACAAAACAATTTGTAATTTTTAACATTTTTAAAAGGCGTTACGACACTACGATTATTGAATACACATGCCCTGAAGTACATCTTACGGTCACGGATTAAATACATTTTATTCATCTATTCTTGACACTCCTAGAGACCTGGACCTTATTAATTTTTTTCTTTCTTTAAGTTATTTTCAAAGTTAACTTAAACTCAAAATTATATATTTCAGAAAAAGGTTAGCTGTCGACACCTAGGGAAATCCCGGCCAGGGAGGCCTTAAGACAGGGCGAGGAATCGAACCCACCGTGTTTAGGATTTTTGTTTTTGTATTTAATTCTAAACGGATCGATATTATCGACAGATAAAACAGTGACTGTTTGAGTTCGTTTAGGTGTCCAAACTGAGGCGAATATTGTACCAATAACTCACAACGATTATATGTAACTGCGTGATAGTGTATATTATTACTACTAATAATTATATCGCTTCAAGGGTAACAACTGTGTTGACAGGTGCCAACTGTACTTCTCCGATAACCAATTAGTAGTTATTGCAATATTCTAATTTTGATGAAGTAAAGTTTTAAACCATTCTGTTAAAGAAGTATAGCAATACACGAAGGGAAGAAGCATACCTGGGCTATATATACGATAATTCATTTAGAATTATTGTAAGAAAACTTTTTTTTGTTTGTTAAAATCTCCGCACGTTAGAAAATATTAATCGAGTTTAGAATGTGTACCTTAATGCCGAATTGTTTATTTTTGGAGACGAAAAAAAAAAAAATGTATATTATAATGTGTGAATAGAGATTAAAGTTGTTCTCTTGGTTGTAATTGGGAGGAAACCCTGTGCAATGCGGCAAATATTCCAACTGTCTTGTTTTATGCAATAGATAAATAATATATAAACAATTGAGTGCATGCTTCGTAAAAGAATGAAATTATATTGCATAATTTTAAAGCATATTGAATATTTTTAAATAAATGTAGTCAAGATATTCAATATAATAGTCTTGTCTGACAAAAATGCAGGAACACTTCAAATTAATGCTTGTTATTTTTTATTAAAAATATAATGACTGAGCTTATATTATTTCACTTATTATTTCAGTTGCCTTTTTTCACATTTTTGGGCTTGAGATAAACTTTGTTGGACCTACCTTTAGGAAGAATAAAATTCCTGAAAACTTTTTTTTTTCAAAACGATCCCTTCTGCAGTTTTCGAAACGAAAGCAAAGAAACGTTAACCAAATTGCTCTGCGCTATTGCACAGGCCATGGTCAATTAATATTTATATTTTAAATGGAAGCTTAGGTTTATTTCAATAAACTCTGACTGCTACAGTTTATCGAAGTATTGAACTTCGATGAAATAAAACAGTAACATAAGAAAATAACAAAAAACAAATGAAAGCAAAAAAAAAAAAAAAAAAAAAAAAATTAAAAATAAATAAGTAAACCATCAAGAAATCAACAGCAAACAAAGAAGAAGTAAGAAAAAAAATCATTCGAACTCGAGGTGGACGCACCCTTGTTGGATATTTGGACTGAACATTGACAGATAATTTTTTATTTTTTTTGGGATATAGTTACTTTTACGTCTTGACAAAACGTCTTTATCTCGGATACAAAATTAGCGCGCATTCCATCATTTTTGAGCAACTATATGTTTTTTCAAACATTTTGGCAAGACATCTTTTTATCTATTAATTTAAAGCTTTAGAAAAAGGTAGATGTGGAAAAATACTGACGATCTGCTATACATCAACCTTTGTTTTAAAAATGTTTTACTTTAAGATAGGTGCAAACAAATTAAAATATGTTGGGTCCTTCGGTATTTTTCGATGATGTTCCGCTAAGATGTACATCATTTTATATAACATCAGGTCAATATGCGTGTTATTTGCGAAAGCGATTAAGTATTATATAGGGCTATAAACGTTAAAAATTTTAAAGGAAGAAACTGAAATTCACAGTGGACATCAAAGCGGTTAGATTCTTGACATTCGTCTCCAAGTTTGATAACATTTTGGTTTTGTAATTTGAAGATTAAAGAAAAGCTTAGTGTTTTGTTAACATTGTTTGTTGAAATACATATTTAAACAGCACGCAAAATCCACGAGAAATCAAACAATGCATTATGACCGGAGTCAAATAACGTAGTGTTTACTGAATCGACCATTTAGCTTATACATCACACATAAAACTTCGGGTAAATCGCGTGTGGCACAATTAGCTCTTTGTTAGGCTGCCATTTTGGGGGCATATTCAAAGACGGGACGACACAAACAGAAGACGTCAGACAATGAGTCGCTCCAGTCTCAATAAAAGCGAGAGTGAAAAGGGAAAAGGCTCGTGTCGGCAAAATCAGTTTTCAAACATATCGCCGGAGATCGACCCGCCGTAAGGAGGCGCCCCGTTTTATATGAACATCTATCAAACTTATCACGAGTTGAAATCTATATTCTCTACGGGTTAACTTGATCAACTTTCAGGTGGTTGTCGTCCAGGACTAACTTAGTAAACGTTAACCCTGAGCCTCTGTTTATTCTGACTGTAATCGAGCAGGGAGACAAGAGAGGAGAGAGACGGGCTGCCTGATGGCTTTATCTACCGTCTCCCGTCTAGAACCACAACATGCCCGTAGCTGTCAGATCTGGACTTACTTAAAAAAAGACAACAGTCTAACAATCGACTTAATATCCTAAACCGGTGGTACCTCTATCACTCCCACGATCGGCATGTACCATTGTAAGGGTGAACTAGTATGTATATATAGACTGCAAAGGATCTGTCTCTATATTAAACATATAAATAAACGGTTTGTTCCACTAAATATGTTTTCAGTATGTGTTAACATTTAAATGAATGAAATGAAATTATCAATCCAATATCCCAAAACAAAATCAAAAAAGAAACGTGAACTATTACTGTCCCCATCACCCACCCCGATAAAAACAAAAGATGATAAAGAGCAGAGAAAAGAAATAAACAAAACGCACACAAAAAACAAAAACAACAAGATTGAAACCATGGACATTTGTAGGCAAAAAGAGTTGGAATTGTCCGCCATTCTGTGACATTGCATGAACAGCTTGCAAGGAAATAAACTTAAATCAAAAATTTAAGTAAATTATAAAAATAAGTTCGAAATTACGAAATTACAATGGAAATATTGTTTGAACAGAAATCATACATGATCGCCAATCTAATACTGCAGGTGTTGTTTGTGTGAATTATTTTGTTAAAATGAAATTGTACATCAATGTATTATATTTTGTGTTTTTTTGGAGCTTTGGTTTTCAAGTCGGTTAAAATCCAAAAAATTCGGACTTGGCATTCGAGAAAAATTTTAAATTTAAAAAAAAAATATTGATAAATGTAACCTAAATTTCACCTAGACAAGTTTTATAATTGTGGGTTTTATGTATCATAACAGAGTGAATTCATATTTGTGGTATGTTCATGTACTTCTGTAAATTTAATACTATGTTACACTGTGTTGAGGTCTAGGTACTGTATCCATAGAATTGTGTGGTTATAATACACTGCACAGATGTACGAGAGAGATAAACTATTTATCAAGCCACATGCTCGGCTCTTTTCCTTCCGTTTGGACAAAACAAACCATCGTGACATCCTTCTCGTTTCTTATATGTAGGCAGGCAAAGTGAAAACGCCTCTCGTATTAACAGCGCTGAACAGGCACATTTGAACATTAAAACTCGCGAAATTAAAACATACTTGTGGTAGCGGATTTAGTTGGACCGTTGACCAATTCCCCGATGCGCACATTCCACACTAATAAGCGGCTCGTGATAAACCGGGGAACACATTGGTTTCTCACTGGACAGATTGGTTACAATTCTCAGCCACGCGACTCGCTACATTTGGGCTGAATTTATGAGTGTGGATTCCTCTCTCAAGTACGCTAAACATTGGTTAGCCATATGACAAATTCTTCTGTTTGTGCATCTGGGTTAAATATTGCAGGTAGCATTTCGTCCAGAAAAAACCCCAGCATTTTGCATAAAAAAACAATGGTCTTTTGATTCTGATTCCGAAATATCAATGCATATTTGCAAACCTAGATAAATAACAGTTTGGTTGTCCCCACTGGGATTCGAACCACGGGAATATCAAAGTAAAGTCTATAATTAATTTTCCAAATGAAAAGTTTAAACTATTTTCATACAGGAAAACAGGAACTTTCAAGGTCAGTTTCCAACGCCACCACTTTTGTGTCATGTTCACCACTGCATGTATATAGAGCCAATTTTTAATTAAGCCGGGGTACTTTCGGTTTCTTCAAAATATATTACAGTTGACCTGAAATGTCTTCGATTATTCAATGATGTACAATACAATTAAATATAATGTATAATTGTAGGTACGGTCGTTCTGATACACTTCTCGTGATGTGCAAGAAACACAAAATCAAAACTAACAGGATATTGTTTTAAAAGAAACAAAATTACCCCCCCCCCTTCATAATAAAAAACAAAATAATTAGTGTTATTTGTGAAAAAAATTTTTCAGTTTAAGATTTCATCCCTGCAAGAACTCATTTCACACTCTCGTAGGACCAATATGTTTGTACGCACGAGTATAAATGACAAAAATCGATGCTTTCCATATATTTAAGCAAAGCATATATTATGTTTTAATGGTTTTTATGTGATTTATGAATTGTGAATTGCTGTTGTTTGTGAATTTGTGAATTTGTGAATTTGTGAATTGCTGTTGTTCTACCAGACAAAACCCTCTACCCCAACCCACCTAACCCCACCCACCTCACCTCCACCCCGCAACAACAACAAAATCGGAACAAAATGAGATGGATTGATAAAAAGCCCTATAGGTAAAACTAGTTTGTGTTACTTTCAATAACCTTTACGAATTGCAATAAATTTTTTTTAAGTAAGTCCAGATCTGAAATTTTGGAACTTGGTTAAAAAAATGGCGACAATCTATTTGTAACGTGAGACAAACTTATATACTATGACATCTTACCGGCAGTGACGTGTCCTAAACAAATCCACAATGGCTTATTTCCGGATCTATATTACATCAATTAGTTTACTAAATACGCTTCCATATCCATGACTCTTTCGTTTTGTACATTAACAAAAGTTTCCCAATATGTCTACTTGGTCGCAGGACTTTAACGGCACTGAGCACACGTTTGGTAGAAGACAGTTTTATATAAGAGGGCATTAAGGGTTTTGAAAAGTTGACAAGACGCTTTTTAGAGTTTGAAGTCAGACGAGAGCTAACTTAAGGGCTCCAAGCATTAACAGTAAGAGGTTGCAGCACAATCTATATTGATCTTTACCTACTTCACTTATACATACTTGCTACGCACTTACGAAAGAGAAGTGGAGTTTGACTCACGATGGGGTTTAATCAAGCTGGTCTCATCTAGCTTAAGCATGAAAGGATAAGGGTATAGCACTTATGGGAACATCTATAGTCAAGTACGATACTTGGGTAAAGGGGAAAGAGGCTCAACAGTCGGCCGGGGATTCACTTACTTTTTTCAACGGAGTCGTCGTCCTGTGGGTCTGGGGTATCGAGAGAGAGGAGCCCCTGGTCGGTGGGAGAGCTGCTCATCACTTGGCCTGTCACCGTAAAGTCGAACTCTTTGACAGTGCTACCTTGCAGCGCTGACATAGGTGGGCTGTAAGACAGGTTCGTGTAGATGGGGGCCTGGTTTTGCAGGGCCTGCTGATGAAGTTGTTGTTGATGTGGTGGGGTCGCCCCCCCGTACAGACAAGAAGGGTTATGTGGCATCTGCATATTAAACGCCTGCTGCATGTCCCAAGGAAGGAATCGAGTATTGTCCATATTAAAATTCCCTGCGAAGTTCATTTTGGCTTGATAGTCTATATCAGAATGTGGCTCAACCTTCAAGATATCTCTGACGGAAAACGGCGTAGAGAACGCATGGGTTGCGTACATGTTTCACCACGACCACAACCACTTGATACTTGTTCTCTCACTCTTGTTTTGTAATTACGATCTAAACAGACGTTAAGCGTCAACGAGGAATGGGTTGGAGAATTTTTACGCTAGCTCTGTGGTGATCGTATAGTCATGAAAGGGGTTGACGTATCTTTCAATGCTCGTTCCATTTGTAAGTTTCTGTCAGGACCAATGGGAACGGAGTGTAGCCGTGTGAGGTCGGTTTACTTCCCCGCTGGCATCCGCTCCTCTGTTTTGTCCCTCCTTCTTTTCGTACAACTCGGACTGACTGTGATCCCCTCGTGTAGGATATAGTAATTTGAGCTCTCAGAAATACTTCAATCTACTCATGTTATAAGGGATATCGTCCCGCTCAAACCCATACCATGATATGTTCATTTAGAAAACTTGCATAATTCGGTGTAACTTCAGAGATTGTTCATATGGAATGTCTAATTCAAGAACTTCACATTCTTAATTCCCAGTGTGAACAAGTATTTTTTTGTACTAATTCTAACTGTCAAACATGCTAGCACAAGGTTCTGTGGGTATAGTTGGTGTTCAACAATACATAACAAAAACTGAATTTTGCGATTTTAAGTCGGGGCTCAATATAGTTCAAAATATAATAAAAGAAACGATGCATGTAACAGAAGACCATTGTGATCGTGGGCCTTTAAACAAACAAATAAACAAACAAACAAACAACTAATCGGAGGCAGTCTTCTGTCGGAAATGGATGGGCCTTGTTAATCAATTCGCTTGTACTATGGTTACATATTTGTTTTTGTTGTGGTCCCCTTTCCCACGACAAAAACTAATGCGCATAATCTTGCAGTATCGCTTAGATCATTTTAACTGTTTCTGTCAGCAATTACAATGCAATTCATACATAAAAAGTATTCCCACGTACTACACACAACGTTAACTTATTTTAAAAGAGCTCATTAACGCATAAGTGTCCTAACAAAAGAAAATATGTTTTGATTTCTATTTTAGAGTGTAACCTTCCAACCAATGCAGTGCTTTTATAAAAATAACACGATGGTTTATTAAACCATTATTGATCTTTAAAGTTGTCTTTATTTAAATTTACTATTTTAATTGTTAAATTATCATCGCGTCAGTGTAGGCTTATTTTATTTCGGTGAAATTATTCAAGCAGAGCCTAGCCTCGTCTTGATACGAGCTTGTTTGATCTAATTATCCCGTAAATTCTAATATTACATGATGTATTTAATGGGCCACTTAACAAAGTGAGGACTTGTTCACGTCTGCTAGAAGAAGCCCTTAAAACAGGCTACAACTCTTTGCAAACATTTAGACGGGTGTCAGGGTTTGGATTAACGTTCGCTAGACGCCGCGCTGTATAAAGCTACACAATCACATACTAGCCATTTACCGCACGCATTTCGGGCCGTGGTTTTTCTCACATGGTTAGGAATCCATCGAAATCCCCATCAGAGTTTGCCAGCAAAGTGTCTGAAGTTTTGTTTCTAGCTCCTCTTGGCAGTCTGCATAACAAACGCGGACGAGTTTCCTGTCATCTCGCAGAGGCGTTTGGTCAATACCCGAGACGTAAGGACGCCACAGTGTTGCCAGACCTTATATACCAGTCATTACTATAGCCCAAGAGAAAGAACTCTACGCTTCTAACTAACAACCAACAGTCAGCGACTCATCTTTGTTTATACCGATGCCGGAATAAAACATGTAAATAAATTACTTAAGGAAAATTAATATTATTTCTATGTGGTGTGGAATTATAGCTTGCTTACTACCAGACTCCATTCTGTCGGACAAGACATTCAGCTGGTGTAGCATAGAGTGATGTGCTTTTAATTGCTTCAGTCGCGTCTGATGTTCAACCTTATATCTGGACTACTGCAAGGGAGCCTTTTCTTTCCAACAGTCTTCTTTTCTGTTTAGAGATTCTATGCAAGTGACGCTATGTTTTAAATAAAATAAGCAGCTCTTTCCTACTTAGCAAATTTGGACGCATTCAAGTATCTATAAAGGGACAAAGGAAAGATTAGGAACATTTAATGCGTTGTTAAACAGTACATTTTATAAATGCGATACATTCTAGGGCAACAACAATTTTCGGTTAAGACAAACTAAACACATTGAAAATAGTTTTCTGGAATGATAACCAACAACATTTAAAATCGACAACAACAACAATAATAATAAAACAGCACCAACAGCCGATCAACCCGTCAGCTGGTAAAATATTGATCCATATTCCCTCTTTAAATTACACAGACAGAGGATTCTCGGAAACATTCAAAACTCGGGATTTAAGAAATCACTGCAGTGTTGGCCTTCTTCGAACGCTTGTCGAAACTTGTCGACTTTTGCTTTTCAACATAGTACAAGAGTAGTGTAACCCAAAAGAACGTAAGACTTATTTCGTCGATTTATTTTGTCATCATCAGGAAAGTAAAAAATCCTCGAAAATCACGATGATGGAAAAATAAATCGCCGAAACAATGAAAAAGTAGACAGTAAAAATGAGCCTTTCGTTCCTTGGAGTTCCACTACACTTGTACTATGCTAAACTGATCAGAGTAAACCAAGGATTTTAGTTGTTCAAATGACATTAGTAAAAGTTAAATAGTTATAGTATTTCGATAAATACTATGTTAAATTCTTGGGAACTTTACAGGACAATTTAAATTTGTACCGGACATGTAATGCAAATGAATATATATCTTCACACCTGTGGACGCAAGTCTTACTTTTGGTTTGATAACCACTTTTGTTACGATACGTGGAGAGAATCTGCTCATGTTTTTAACCTCGTTGTTGGGCATGGTCAATGGAATTGAACATGTGAGTAAAATTAGATTTGCGAATGTTAAAGCTTTGGGGTTTTAATAAGCTGATAAGTCAAAGTCGTGCAACTTTAAGTTCCGAATGTGTAGGTGCGATAAACAACGTTGACAAGACGTGACAACAGGGAAACAGAAATGCATATAAAACTACAAACTCACTTTACACTCTCTAAACTCACGTACTCTTTTAATGCATTCAGAAATGCATAATATTACACCCAAATCATTAATATATAATTTTACTCTTTGAGTCTGAACCCGTCCGATCCAATATAAATAGTGAAAAAAAAGTATGTCGAATTTCCATTTAGTTAGTATGTCCTATACTATATTGATAACATGCTAACTACATTTGCTTATTTTCTGTATCACTTTCTTTTTACAGTTTAAAAGTGCTTTTCAAATAATGTGTTAAGAAATTATAATCGTTAATCGAACAGTGAGTCGCCGCGTTAATTTTTGCTTTATTTGTCTGTCAACTTGCATAGGTAGACAGAGTTGGGCGTCTATTGGGTGGAACTTGTAATTCTACCCGTTCGTTACGAGTCTTACACAAACACCATGGTTAAACCATTTAGAGATTAAGCTGCGATGTTGACTTTCCGAGAGGGATCCCTTTCTTAACTTGAAAACTTTAACCCGATTAAAACTCGGGTACAAACAATATTTACATAGTACCAATCAATCACGTTTATACTGACCAGATATACGAATATATAACTGGTTGGCGCTTCGTAAAATATCCGGATGTACTGCGGAGTTCCAAAGACCCGGATGCGCTTATCGCACAGGAAAAGTCACAAGCGTGAATACTGAATTACATTTGAAGCAACGAAAGTTGGCCTTGTAGAAGTTATAATGAGTTCAAATATTAATAATCTATGACAAGTTAAATTAAAACTGAAATTCTGTACATAGTGCGAATCAATTATTAGGTATCAAATATCCGAAATTAAAATTAAGTATATACTTTTCAGGATATAAATTATATCCGTGTCTAAAATGGAGAAAAACAAAACATCCAAGAGATGACAGGATTAGTGTGAAGTATTTGGCCACTACACAAAAAATAAGTATATATTTTGTGAATGGGTGTAAAGTAAATTTTTTATTTATAATTTGCAAAAAGAACTTTCTTGAAGAATGATTTCCGCAGTGGGAAGCAATTTTCGAATATCATTAACCAAATTATTTGCTGATAAAACATAGTCTTGTTTTCTGTGAATTGTTTGAGAACATAAATTAGATGGACCCGACCTACATAGTATGCCATTGTCAAGGTGGGCAAGTTGATATACATATCACCCTTGGTGGGATAGGTATACTGCATGAAAGTTTCATTCTCTTGTACTTCCGGGAACTTTGTTCAAACTCGTGTTTTTAAACCGATATTTCAGAGTCATATTTTGTGTTGCCGTCAGGCGCAGCTTTAGAACTGAAACTGGCCTCTAATAAACCTTTCCTTCATTTTCGCTAAAAAGAATGTGAGAGGTACCCGGAAGTGGAGTGAACTACGCGTAATATCGCAGATCGCATGAGGTGACTCCCAAGCCCTATTCACTCGTCTACCAGAATAAGCCCTTTCAGTCTGCTGGGCCTGTTCAGCCCCCGTCGATTATTGAACGGACAAAGGGATTATGATATAAATAAAAATGAAAAACATTGATTATGATAGAACGCCTTGATTCAGTATTCTTAACGCCATTTTGTCTCGAACAGTGGCTTTGGAATTAGCCCATATGAGCTATTAGCATTTTGTTCATCACTCTCAAATGATACATAGCCCAAGATTTACAACAGAAATCATACTATCCAGTCATTCGATTATTGTCCGATGCATTTTATTATTCGGATTTGTTTTTAATGATGCACAACTTTTTCAGCAAACACCGGATCATCGTATTTATTCAAACTGACAACAAACTATCAAACAAACAAACAAACTAACAAACAAACAAAGTAACAAACGAGCAAACAAACAAACAAACAAACAAACAGACACCCGAACAAACAAACAAACAAAAATACTTGGTAGCAGGGCTGTCAAAGATCTCGCCTGTTCTGCCAATGAAAGGGAATGCTTTCCTTTAGGCTTAAAGATAAAAATGCAAAATGTATAATATTTATGCACAAAGCTCGTTAGAGTAATTAATATGCTAGTAATTAGCTGAACTGATAATGGTAATATCCCGTCATGTGACATTTGCCCAAAATTTCAAGACAATTGGGCTATTCAATTTGGAGTTATGGTGTTAAACGCAAATTTACTTAAAAAGCTTGTTAAAGTAATTAGAATGCATATAATTAGCTGAACAGACAATATCCCTCTCCTCTCATGTTGTGGAACATATATATACCCAACATTTGAGGGAAATCTGGCTATTCAGTTGGGATTTATAGTGCTTAACGCAAGTTGTACACCATTTTGTAAAAAAAGCCCAACAATATCACCTAATAAGCATAATTAATATTCACAGAATTCCATATAATTTCAACAATACCCTCCTTTCCGGTCAGGCAAACTGTATGTAAAATTTCAGAAAAATTCCCTAAGTACATTTAAAATATAGAAGGCTTTATATGGCTGACGCCGATGCCGAGGCTGACGCCGACGCCGACCCAAGGGGTATAAAAAAAACTAACAAAAAAAACCCACAAAAAAACCTAGCAAACAAACGACGGAACAAACAAACACCCAAACAAACAAACAAACAAATGAAGAAAAAAATGAAGAAAAAAATGAAAAAAACCCACATAACAACAACAATAACATAAAAAACAAATCAACAAACAAGGAAACAAACAAATACCATTCTCTGTTGGTAAGAGTTTATTTTATCAAAACGATATACATGTGAGGAGTACAATCCCTCGTCATATAAATGAAATTGAGTACGACGTTAAACCCCAATAAAATAAACAAACAATCAAAGAAAGAAAAAAACCAATTGAATCGATCAAAGTTCTA
>JAVFBW010110651.1:0-16382 GCA_034783835.1 Mopalia ciliata | reverse complement strand
CTCTTTTCTCGCCTCTTACGATCGACCGAGGAAGCCGAGGGAGTATTCTGCAGGGCCATGGCCCACCCACTCCCTCATGGGGCCCAGGACAACAGGAAGCACCGTTACAGGGTGTACATCAAAGCCACAGACTTACATGTACAAAAGCAAGATTCTGCATGTGTGATAAATTGTACAGCATGTTCAGGGTCGCTTGTCTACACACCTTGTTAGAAGATTGACCATTTCCTGTTTACGGCTGGTCACATTACACATCGCTTCAATAATACTGCAGGCTGTTTGGCGAGCAGAGCGAGACGAAGGTGAAAACAAAGCCTGACGTAACCAGGAGCTCTTTGTTAGTTTCACCGGGACACCAGGGATCTTCCACATCTTATGAATCCAGCGATAACCAAACTTCTCCTGTAAGTATTTCTCTCGTATTTCTTTCATCTCCTCTTCTTTAGTTTTCTTTGGGGGAGGCGTAGGTGTTAATGACGGGGGGGTCACTGAAGTGGGTGTTACAACAGTAGGTGTTGGCAAAGGTGCTGGTTCTATACAGGCTGAAATGAGAAAGACCGATTCGTAACCATCTATCCCATAAATAATGGAGGTGAATGTCTAGGTTGGAATTTTGACATGATGAGAAAGGCTACCATTTAGCATACTGTTTGTTTGATTGGGGTTTAACATTGTGCTCAAAGGTATTTCACTTATTTGAGGACGGATTGTCCACTTCACACTGTTCCTTGCCTTATTACAGTGGAAAACCGAGAAGAGACCTTGTAAAAATCAACCCTGCGATTACCGAAGCCATATCTTGTGATTTACTCATAAACTTGTGAACGGTACATCGCAGTAGGCTAAGAAAGCGCACTCCTATAGGGTTTTATAATTATCCTATAAGATTGTTCTGTAAGGTTATTTCTGAGGTGTATTTCCAAAGAGTGAACACAACTATAATAGGAAGTGTTCTGATCTGCTGGAAAAGCAATGTTTCTTCATAGCTGAGAGTATAAATATACTTCAACTACACTGTCCTAGAGCAAAGGGCTTTTCAAAGTGATGTGGTGATGCTTAGCCCCGTAGCTCCAGAAGCAACCGTGATAATCCTTACAGTAACTGCTGTGTTTAACTCACTTTTTCCTGGTAATTTTTGTCTCCAAGCTGAGTAGGTGTGCTTGGGATCTCCAGCTAACCACTTTCCACCATTCACATGAAGATCTCCAGGTAAACATCTTGGATTGCGCCCAAACACCTCAATAGGTTTATCCTTTCAAAATGATAACAGACTGGGTTAAAAATGTTTCAATATCAGACAATAGGCAGGTCATATCCTGTGGTTGTTTGAACGTGGTTCAACATCATATTCAAGGGTATTGCACTAAAATACAATGTAAATCCAACCCTGTGATTATCGTGAGAAAGTCAACAAATATTTCCTATTAAAGACACTTAAATATCTGAGGTGGGCAGATGAATTGGCACCTGTGAGAGGTACATTCAAGTCAGAACAGCAGGTCATTAAGCTAATTACTAAACAACTATGGGGGGTGTAGGAAACCCAATGCACAAATAGCTGAACATGGTGCAGCAGGTAATTTGGTTTGTTTGATTGGAGTTTAACATCGTACTCAAGGGTATTTCACTTATATGACGACGGATTGTCCACTTCCCACTGCACCTAGCCTTATCAGCTTCCCTCTGTATACAGTTTTAGAGTAGATAAGTGAAAAAAGTGATCGGCCTATTCATACTGAAAAATTTGTTTATTTCTTGTTTGACAGATGTTTAGCGTTATATTCAAGGGTAGGCTATTTCACTTATATGACTGATTACCACTGCACATTGTTTCTTCCATTATTACAGTGTTAAACCACTCCTGTGATTCCTTGACTGACTCCTATACATTAGGGTCGACAGACAGAATTGATCCTGTGAACAATACATCACACTACAAAGTAGTGAACCTTGCTTAGATTTATCCCTACAGGTTTTATCATATCATTAAGATGCAAATGAGGCTTCTATTGTAAATATACAATATCAGGGATGATCTGTTTGGTTAGCTTATTTCTGTGGAAGAGCTGACCACACAACTTTATGTTTATTGTAAACAAATGTGTATCCAAAATTTTGAAAACCAAGGCATAATCTGAAATGATCTATACCAATTTCTTTTTTGAAAAATGTTCTATACCAGACAGCATAATTCAAAGAGCTAGACGGGTATTTCCCTAGACATTTAATTGTTAACTCCAGAAGAGCGGTCAATCAGAATTCAATCAAATTACCCCAATCCAGTTAAATAGCTATTTAAATAGTACCTCAGTTTATTCCCTCCAGGTTCCTTCTGCAGACAGTTAACCATTCCTATCACTCCACTGTACTGTTCTTTATCAACAACCAGCCAGAGATTATCTCCCTTTGGTTTAGTTTGGAACTCCTGTAGCTTGGTCTTCATTTCCTCAACCCATTTACAATGGATGTCCGTGACATTAAACAATTCTGTACCTGCTCCAGGGCTGGCTACCTTTCTACAGAGAAATAATGTTGATAAAAGATCGTCTGATTTTTCTGCAACAATTTCGAGGCCTGCATCGCTAAACATTTTTCTCCAACCATCTTTTGACAAGTATAAACCGAAACATTTATCAGAATCGAACCCTGTGAGTTCTCGTTGGAAAATATCCAGGGCAACATACGCAGCAAAGTTTTCCGTAACCTCTTGCACCAGTATGAACCCGTCCTCTTTGATCAGGGAGGACAGTTTGTTTAAAGCTTTGTCAGGCTGTGAACAGTTATGTAATGAGTTACTGACTAGAACAAGATCCTGGGATCCTAAGTTCGTAGGAGGATCCTGATTAGACAAATCCCACTGAACACAGCTTATTCCCAAGCTCTCCATTTCACTGGCATCCAGTTTTTCTAAGTCATCGTCACACACAGTCACATCCAGCTGTAAGAGAGGCTGGGTGTTCATTTGAGGGAGCACTTGTTTGTATAGGCCCTGTGTGCTGCCTACCTCCAACAACTTAAGCTTAGTGGTCCCTCGGTTTTCAAACACTAAATCTAAACAAGGCTTGAGGGTGCGGGGCTGTTGAATATTTGATAATAATCTATCTCGGCATAGGTCATTCCCACGGTCCCTGAGTGCCATCTGAACATTCATAACAACATTCTCGGGGGTTGAATGAGAGAAAATCTCCTGTAACACATTAAGAAGTCCTGTGCCTTCCGTCTTTTCTAAATCTTGTTGAGTATCTTTGTCCTCTCCAAGTCCATTCACTACAGCCTCAATAATTTCTTTATTGATTAATTTGATACCATTTGTTTTGAGCAACAAGTCTTTGAGTCCTTTCTTCGTAAGCCCTATACACTGCTTAATGTAGGCATTTAAGTTGTTGGCGCAGCATGGAGGCACAATTTCAGAATAAGGAACAAATTTGAACTCTTCCAGTGAGGGGCCGTCTTGCTGCTGTCTTCTGGGAGCGACAGTGGCGTGTAAGCCATGGATCTCTACACCCCCAGCTATCGTCACATTGTACTTGTCACTCACCAATACTTTAACAACTACAAATTGAACAGATATAAAAGGTTATAGGGTACAGTGAATGTCTGGATGTTAGATTGCAGGTTTAAAGTCATACTCAAGGTTATTTCACTTATGATGGTTTGTCTATTTCTCAGAATTCATTGCTTAAATACACTGAGAAACCAGAAAGACACCCTGTAAAAACCACCCCGTGATTGCTAGAGCAACATAGGATTCTCGCATAACTAAATTCCACAGACTGATTCATAACCATGGGCAGTGCATTTAAATAGGATTTTAACGCCAGCAAGTTAAACACTAAACCACGACCATGGGCCAAACTATGGTTTGCTTTTTAATATGTTAACTTGACATCATCTTTTAAAGCAATGTCAATATTATGCAAGGGGTAGGCAGTTTATATCAAAGAATTTAAGGTCACTCCCAAGGGTATTTCACAGATATAAGGATTGTCCACTTCAAACTGTTCCTTGCCCAATTATATGGAAAACCAAGAGGATTTGTTTGTTGATTGGGGTTTAACATTTGTTGGTTTGGTATTTAACGTCGTACTCCAGGGTATTTCACTTATGACGGATTGTCCACTTCACACTGCACCTTGCCTCATTACGGTGGAAAACAGAAGAAACTTCGAAAAACCACCCCAGTGATTGCCGGAGTCATCCATATATTCTATTGGTGGAACAAGTAAAACTATATAAAACCTCCCTAGGGACAATACCTGTTTTTCCATCCACCGTATAACCCTTTTCACTCTGTATACTGGGGTCAACACGGATGGACTGTATCCTGGTTGGTAGACGAAGACTGCGACCTTTCTTACCCAGTATGGACATTTGTAGCATGGTATCAAGGGTAGACACCCAGTTACCTGACCAAGTTAACTCCCCTGATATACCTACAGGATAAAATATAGATTTGGTTTATCGCTCCGAATATTAGGGATTTATAGTAGTTTCAAATGGCAATGGGATACATTTTTTTGCTACTTTCGAGTTATTAAATTTTCATGGGTAGCCGAAATCATTGTCCAAACACAATGGATTAATTTGTAGAGGCTTAGAACTCTCCTTCAAAAATCGGATCTCACCATTAAGACCATTGCTGTCTCTGGGAAATTTCCTTTATGTTATGTACTCAAGACACAATAATGATTTTTTTTTTACAATATTACCGAGGACTATTTTCTTTCATATTTTACAAATGGCTACAGACAGCATTATCCCCACTGATGCTTTTTCACAGAGTAATTCTTGACAATGATTTTAAAATAAACTGAAATATTGAATCATCATGTATCCATGTGTATCTTTTATTGGAGTTGTAAGTTGGTTGGTTGGTGTGCTTAGGGGTATTTCACTTATGTAAAAGGCGGTGTATACCAACAATAATTAGCACAACCAAGATGTGAAGCGTTTTCACAATGTTAGAAAGTTAATTTTCCTCCAGTGCTCAATAAAGACAGCATTGCTACTCTGAAAAAAAACTCCCGTAGCCAGATGGCTGTACAGACAGAATTGGAATACCTTACTATTGTAATTGGCCCCAACCCTGCCTTCAACAGGATTAAAATGCGATCTTCGACCTAGTTAAACCTTAGTGTCCTAGCTAGGAATGACAATCTGACGGTCAGAACATCCCCTTTTTTTAAATTTTGCCTGTCCAAATCTTCAATTTTCCTATTTTTTAAATTTCTACCAGTCATTTTAATCGTTTTTTTAGAAATTTGCCCTAGAGGGGACAGGTCTCTAGCTAAGACCATCTGTTATTCGAATTTAATCAGATTTCAGAAGAATTACCTTGGTTATTTGAGGAGTGAATGCCTCTGAAGTCTTTACTGTAGTCATATCCTCTCAGTCTGAGCTCTTTGTAGATGTCCCCAGTATTCAGGGGTATACATGTGGATGGCTCCCCCTGGGTGTGCTCCAACTCCACTAGGCTATGAAGGGACTGGTCCAAAATATCCTCATTCTGAGCTCGAATCTTCCCACTGACTGTTAATGAGTCATTCTCTCTAATCTCAAACTCATTGGAGGCAGACATAATACTTACTTCAAACTTGACTTTTCCTGAAAATAATACATTGGAGCCTTGAATTTTAGGGGTAGCACAAATTTTATTGGTTAAAAGAAAAATGTTTTATTTTTGTGTTCTATATACAAAATTAATTCTTGGGTATTTATCTTATATGCAATGTTGGACTACATGTAAATAACCACACTACTGCAACAAGAAAATGCAATTAGCTCTGTTAAAAACTCCAGAACTACATGAAAGTAATAACAGCATGAAGGTGCTTGAAACAAATTGCTGTGACACTACACCATGCATAGAAAAGGGATAATAAAATTTAGAATTATAAAACATACCGACTTCCTGTCATAACTGCTACAGAAATTCTTTCATCAGCAAAGTTTGTTTGATTGGTGTTTAATGTCGTACTCAAAGGGTATTTCACTTATATGACGACAGACACAAATACAGGACATCAAACAAATCTGCTTCCCATTACCCTTTAGCTCTGCGAACACCAGGACAACCTCTTTTCTCGCCTTACGATCAACCGAGGAAGCCGAGGGAGATATTCTACAGGGCCATGGCCCACCAGCTTCCTCACGGGGCTTGTTTACTGTTTATATACATTTAGGAATTTTTTGTTAAATCTATAAATTATCCAATATTTTTTGTATTTTTATTGGGTATACGTACCAGCCTTTGGTAAAATGGTTGCTCTATGAATTGATATGTCTTCAAAAATAACAGGGATTGTTTCATAGCTTTGACCAAGCCTCTTTGCCAAAGCTCTCCAAGCAAGGACGAGATAACCCGTGGCTGGGAAGAGAACTCTCCCATCAATTGCGTGGCCAGTGAGATAATGATCAGGGGACTCGGGGCTAACATCGATCTCGAACAGACAGTCTGCATGTTTCCCTCCTCCGCCTGCCATGAAGTCAGATTGCTGTGGAACATTCCAGGTTTGGGTATGATCCCATCGTACCAGGGGAGAGATCATGGGGGTACCAGCGGACACCGGGAGGGTAACTGGGGCATGAAGCTTTAGAGGGTCCAGGGATAACCCATTCATGTAACACCTGGTTGCAGATAAGACAGGTAAGAAAAATATATAAGTCTGCTATAGTCCAACCTTCACTTAATCTATAAAATTTAACTAATTCATTTTCAAATTGATTGGGGTAGTAATTAAGGCTATACCACTCAGGATGACGAACCAGCCTTATGGGTGAAGGAAACCACCCCAGTACCTCAACTTCCCAAACAGATACCATTCCCGTTACCTCCTCAGCATTAGCAAAATTTATTTGTTTTTAGCACTGTGGTATTTTCCCTTGACCAAAATTGGACACTAGCATAACCATGATGAAGCTTTTCCATAATTTTGAAATGTGAATCTTCCTCCAGTGCTAAGTAAAGACGGTATTGGTACTCTTCAAACAAACTGCCCTTAGCCAGAGGGGGAGTCTTTTCGAGACAATACCTGGGTAATTCACCTTTCAGGACACCTAAGGAATCTTATGTTTTGTCTTCAGCACAACCATTTATCTTTGGTATAGATTCTAACAAATAAAATGGTCAGGGCATGTAAGGTGATAGCTTCATTTCTACTCAACACTTCTGTAACTAATTAATAAGACATCAAATACATATTAAGGAAATAGACTTACTTTCCAAGACTTGCAAAGAAAAATTCTATATTATTGGGATTTCCTCTTTTCATAAGTCCAGCAAATGTGCACTCCGTTCCAAGAGACCGTTTGAGAATCGCCTGAAGTAGACAGTGCGGCGCAATCTCTATCGCAATAGCGTTGTTAGGAACATGCTGAAGAGCTTCTTGGAAAAGCACAGGGCTTACAAGATTGTTTACATGATATTCTGGGGAGGAGTTACGAGCAAGCTCCGTGTTCCAACGGGATTCTGGGATTGAAGAGCTAACCCAGCGTGGTGAGCGAACCTTTGGTGTTATTACCTGAAACATTCAACATAAACCCAAAATCCACATTAAAAACATCTTGTAATGATGAAAAGGTTTCATCTTCAGTTAGGCAAATTGTAATATAATAACAATGTTACATTTTATCTCCAATGTGTGTAATGTTTCAAGATTAGTTTGTTTGATTGGTGTTAAATAACGGATTGGCATACTGAATGGCACTTCACTTAAATAAAGCCCACTTTATCGAAAAGTTAACCTCAGACTATAAAAAGGATAATAATTTTTGTATACACTAAGTGAAAAACATAAATTTCCTGAGATTCATAGTATTAAGTTAGATTTCAGGAATAAAATTAAATTAAATTTAGACAGCATACTAACCTTGTCAAGGGCATTTTTAAGAGTTGAGGCAATGGCAGCCATGTAATGAGAATGAAAGGCTACACCGGCACTTTGTACTTCCTTGGCAAATATTCCTTTCTCTTTGAGTTCTTTAACAAATGTTTTGACGAGGTCAGCTGGTCCAGAAATAGTCACTGTATCCTCAGCATTGTGGCAGGCTGGTACCACACCCCGGGGGCACATCTCCTTTGCTTCCTGCCATGTTAAACCTGACGAGAACAAATCAAATACAAGTTTATGTTACAGCCATTATCTTGGTAAACATGAAACCAATAGCCAAAAGAAAACCAGAAGACCAATCGATATAATTCAGGTTTTAAAAATCTTACATTGATGCTAGCTCCAACTACACTTGAATGCCAAGTGGAACTAATTATTCTGTGTCCAGTTACATAAATATGTCAGAAATAATCTTTCTATTGTATGCATCTATTCATACAGAGAATATTTTTAATATTTATATGGGCCTTGTGCAAAATAAAAATCTGTTGTTTTTTTTACAGAAACCAAGCAGAATAAAAAAAGTTAGACACTGCTTCCTCATCTCTAGCTGTTCATTATAAAATAAAATTAAAAAATCAACAGGGAAACAGGATTATTGTTGAAATTCAATTTAAATTTTTTCTTGTATCCTACACTGTTATTGTTGAGCAGTTTACATAATTTGAATAAAAAGCAAATTCAGTGTGTTCCTACCCACAGCAGCCATTCCTCCAGGAGGTAATTTAGCCTCTTGAATACACCTGCCTCTCCAGTATGCAGCCAATACAGTCTCCTCTGCACTGAGAGACCCATCCGCATAACCACACCCTAACTCCCCTACAGAGTGACCCACTATACCATCTGGGGTTATTCCCATCTTTCTCAATAGATCAACCAAGGCCACCTGAAAACAAACGTAATTCATAAATGTATACATTATTGCAGAGATTCTTTCACTAGAGCTAGTTCATCACAACTTTTGTCACTTTGGATTAATTTACCAAAATTATAAGCCCGAGACAATCAAGCACTTGATGGGTATTAAATGACACTCCTTAATAGTATTTTACTTTTCACTCTGGTTTGCTTAAAAAATATGTTGGAAAACTTGAATTGATTGAATAGTTCAGCAAGCCTATCACTACACCATGACGGGTCTCCAATTCATAAAATATCATTTTCCGGAAAGAAAAGATATATTTGCACTCCCATATTACTTGCATACCTAAGCCCATTATTAATCATGACATCCCTAGCCTTCATATAATAGCCTTTACTCTGTTAACATACTGGACCCTTATGATAGCATGTCCGCCCAAACCCTAGATGTCCACAAGCATAAATAAAAATGTATTATCATCTGATGACAGTCTTAATAACACATTTCCAACTATTGAAATGTTTTTGTTTTGATATTTAATTCAGCGATAAAATTACTACTTTATTAATTACTACAGATGACCACAACAGGCAAAAAAAACTTAAAAGATGTTCCTTTTTAAGGAAACAACCATGTTTGTCACTGGCAAGTATCAATCTAGAACAAGACAAAAAACATTGCATTAAGAGATAACGATTACAAAGCAAAGCCCGATAAAAATCCGTTTCATGTTGCTCCGTAGCTCAGTGAGCATCATGGTACAGGAAGCCATAACTAACTCGAACCACCGGCTTGGGCTTTTATTGAGATTAAAATCCCTTGCTCACCTGGATAGCTGCGATCCCGACAAATGAATTGATCGTGCTCTCAAAGATTGTACTCTCTCCATGCATAATCAGATCATATAGATTGAGGTCGTAACGTTTTAACACTACATCGGATCTCATGATGGACTCCTTAAAGTCGGCAATCTTCATCATATCCCGTCCCATCCCATGCCATTGTGTTCCCATACCAGCGAACACAAACCACACTGGTCGGTTCTCAGGGGGACATTTCTGAAACAGATTCAAAGTAATCATTAGATTGTTTGTTTGATTGGTGTTTAACGTCATACTCAAGGGTATTTCACTTATATGACAACTGAAGTAAACATTAGAATTTCGGATAAAAGAATTATCAGGATTCACTACGACAAAGGGTACCTGCTGATTAAAAACAATTACCTTTCCAGCCACTTGATGGACATCAGAAAGGCAAGTAAAAATGAAAGTAGCAATGTTCAAATATTTTGCTTAATGAACAAATTGATAACCAGAGCTGAGCTCAATGTAAACATTAACCTAAAAGAATTTGATTAGATCAAATGCAAAATTGTAGAATTTTTAAACAAATACTAAACAGACTTTTAATGCCACATTCTAACAATGTTGCGACACTAAATGGCACAAATATGACATAACTCTTTCCAAGAGAGCTGTTAACACGGTAAAAAAAAATATATAAACTTTGTTTGAGGTTTCATATTTCATTTGATGATTAACTGTCCATATATACCGGATGGTCTACCCAAAGATTTGAATTCAAGGACGGCACATGCATGTAAAATTAAACAAGCATGATTACCAGTGAGCCATGGGCCAAGACCAGAGGATAAACTTGATTGACAAATAAAAACCTATCAATAATTGATCTATGATACAATAAATTTGACTATAATCATACCTGAGCTTCCTGTAGACTATTCTCAGAGTTTAGCACGCTGTAACCTCTGTAAGGCTGGGAGCTGGGAGCTATACATGCAGACTCGTTTAGCAAAGTTTGTAGCTCGATATCAGATGGTTTTTCATTCATGATTTTCAGAATTTCATCTAAACCTTCTTGTGTTCGTGATGAGCACAGAAACAATCGTTTACTGTCCGCTGCTTCATGAACATCCCGTTTTACAGAATTGTTTGATTTAAGTATTGCGTGAACATTTGTTCCTCCAAATCCAAAAGAGTTGATAGCTGCAAATCCTCCTTTCCATGCTGTAGGTTCAGACACTACTTTCAGTCTATTATCTGCCAAGGCTGGGATATCTGGGTTGGGACTTTTATAATGTAGATTTTGGGGAATTATTCCATCCTCCATAGCTATTATTAATTTTGCAAGAGCAGCAAGACCTGAAAGTAAAGAAAAAAATATATATTCATATCACGCACCATTGAACTTGTTTAAGCCCGCCGTGCACGAGTGACTCTCCGTCAGCGACCAAAAATCACTCCATGTGAAGGCTTGCAACGCAATAAACACTGTCACACTAGTCGCAAGGGATCAAACATGTTTGAACCTCGTAAAAACCACTCCTGTGATTGCCGGAGCCACAACATGTGACTTGCTCCTTTACCTGATGGTCAATCCCGTGAATGGTAAATCGATGCAGGTTCAGTCTAGGAAGTGCATTCGCTATCACGGAGCCATGGCTGAGGGCCCAGGGTCACTTTGGAAGAACTGTTGAATGCTCAGCCAGAAGAGCACCTTTTTTTTTCAACAGGGTACATTCTGAGCTCTAAGTGTAAAAAGTCCTAACCTGAAGCTGGTTCCGGGTGACCCATGTTAGATTTTGTTGAGCCAATCAGAAGAGGTCCCTCCCTTCCTGGACAAAACACCTCTGCTATAGAGTTCACCTCCTGAGGGTCACCAGCTTTGGTTCCTGTACCATGAGCCTCTACATACTGGACCTCCACTGGATTCACACCACTCTCGCTGTAAACCTCCTTCACAAGTTTCTTCTGTTGGGCTCCAGATGGAAATAAGATACCTACAAAGAAAAGTGTCAAGATGCTGGTAAAATTGGTTCCTGTAACTGACTGTGCGATCTTCTGGACAACCTTCCATTTGCTCCATTGGTCTAAATTGGTCTTGTTTGTGTGGTGTTTTATGCCATGCTTAAGGGTATTTCAATGTTATGAAGGTTTGTTTGATTAGGGTTTAACGTCTTGCTCAAGGGTACTTCACTTATATGACGGATTCTCCACTTCACACTGCTACTAGCCTTATTTCGGTGGAAACCCGAGACACAAAGCCACGGCTGCGGACAATTTTATGAAGATGTTTGTCAACAATTATCGCAATAGTACAACCATAAAATGTCAAGTGTTTTGATATTTGAAAATCAATCTTCAGTGTTAAGTAAAGACCGCATTGCTATAATTTTCAAGCTGTTATCAGTTATTTTTCAGGATTCCAATTCTCCACAATGTTCCTTTTTTTGTGTAGCATTAAATTTATATAATACTGTAAGCTTTTAAACATTGTGGATTAGCCAGTGTTAAGCTGTTGAAATGTTATGCTATCTTTGTACTTCTGTGTATTTTATCTAGAATTTGATTGTTTTGTTTGTTTGATTGACGTTTAACATGGTACTCAAGGGTATTTCACTTATATGATGACGGATTGTCCACTTCACACTGTACACAGCCTTATTACTGTGGAAAACTGGGAGGAAACCTCGTAAAAACCTCCCCCACGATTGCTGGAGCCACAACATGTGACTTGCTCATATACCTGATGGTCGAAAGTCGGACTCGAACCCGTGAACGGTAAATCAAAGCATGTTCGGTTCAGGAAGCGCACTCGCTACCACTGAGCCATGGCTGCGGGCCCTATCTAGAATTTGAAACAATGCTGATTATACTGAATGGCTAAGAAGAAACAAAAGATTAGCTATTTAGCTTGAATAGTATCTCATTATGAATAAATTCTTTAAAAAGCAATTTACATGGCTATCTCGAGCCAGGGTGAAATATTTGAAAATCAGTTACTTTGTATGGTTAAAATATAAACATTTGAAACCAAACCTCGACACCTCTAGCAGCACAGAGCAATCATAAGACCAAAAATAAAGATATCTCAAAACAGATCGGCTTTAATATGCCCCTTAGATCAGAGAGAGGCAGTTCAACAGGAAGCTTCCTCAAAAACATCCGCAACAAAAATTTGAAATGACCTCAGTTTGTTTGAGGTTTAATGTCGTACTCAAGGGTATTTCACTTATATGACGACGTGCCAGCCCAATGGGTGAAGGAAACTATCGACACAACTGGCAACAAACAAAGACAGGACGGGACAAATACAGGACGCAATACGGACACCACAAACAGATCAGCTTCCTGTTCACCTTGAGCTCTAAGAGCACCAGGACAAAATGAAGCTTCCTCTCCAACCACCCGCAGCCTCATTGGAAACAAATCCCAGTTTACATACCTTGTTCTTTATTTCCGTCAGCATTATTTTTGGTGTGGACTAATGTTGAGTACATTCTTTTAGCATCTGCTTTTTTCTGTAGAAGTACAACCACTATCCCCTCACTCCGACAATAACCATTGCCTGGGGGGAAAAATATAGATCAATATATTTACATTAAACTTTGTACAACTTATAATACACAAGTAGTGTAATCCCCAAAAGTCACTCATTTTGGCTTTTTTGAGAAAGAAAATGAGTTTGACTTTTTTCAGGGTTACACTACTTGTGTATTATACGAAACTGATCAGCGGAACTAAAGGATTTTGTACAGCTTCAATAGAGATTGTGCCAGACCAATAAAAATAAAGTTAATTAATGAATGTAAATTGCAAATTGCTTAATAAAGTTTTAAAAAATTATGATTGTTGAACAATTCTGTTAGGAAATTATGTTCTTTCAAACCGGACTTAGTTGAATCTATTCAATCACACCTCCTTAAAAACACAGTGCAAAAGATATAATAACCCTTGCTCAAAGATTGATCAGGGCGTACATAACAAAAGTTTACTCCACATGACGTGCCAGCCAAACTAGAGTAGCCCAATGAGTGAAGGAAACCACCCTCAACACCACTGGCAACAAACAAAGACAAGACGGGACAAATACAGGACAAAAACAAGACGCAATACAGGCAGCACAAACAGATCGGCTTCCTGTTCCCCTTTAGCTCTGAGGGCACCAGGGCAACATGAAGCTCCCCCAAACCGCCCACCAAAATGAGAGTAAGATTAATTGATAAGGGTTTTACGCAGTGCTTCACACAGTACTTAAGACACAAACACAAGCAAAATGTGAAGTTTTCATAATGCTGGAAAGATAATTTTCCTCCAGTATTAAGTAAAGACAGCATTGCTACACTTCAAAAGTATCCAAAGAGTATGGGAGAAAGAAACAATCCTCAACAACAATGACAAAGGTGAGAAAACACGAGATATATGCACAGAACTTACCCGATTCATCAAAAGATTTGCAGGCACCATCAGGGGAGAGCATCCCTAACTTCATAAACTGTAAGGCTGTTTCTGGTTTGAGGCAGAGACTGGACCCTCCCACAATGGCGGAATCACACAAACCTAGGCGAATGTTCATGAGAGCCTGGTCCATGGCTAAAAGGCTGGAGGAACACGCCGTGTCCATTGTGAAACTGGGTCCTTGAAATATAATAACATTATACTTAAACATTGTATTTCTGGTAATCATTATAAATCCCTCTATGTTTCAAACGCCTTTTGATTCAAGGTTTGCTGTGTTTGCTAGATTGGTGTATAACCATCTAAGATTATTACAAAAGTCGTTTTGTTTATGGTGGAAAACCAGGGCCACATCGTTTGACTCAAATAACGGACTGTAAATAAAGGATTAGTAAGCGCACTCTGTACAACTAAGCCATGGCCGAGGGCCTATAAAAGTTGTTAAATTATATCAGAAAGAAATTTTAAAATGTTGAAAAAAAATATTAATATTTTTATAGCTATTTACTTACCTTTGAAATCAAAAAAGAATGATAATCTGTTTGCGAACATGGCTCTCTGGCAGCCAGTCATACAATAACCCACAGTCTTTTCAGGGTCACTAGACCAGGCCTCATGAGCTTCCGAGGCACTAGCTCCAATAAACACACCTGTCCGGGACCCTCTGGCTGATTGGGGGTTAACACCTTCAAGAGCAAATAAAAAATCGGATGAAAGAGGATTATTGGACACAGAATATCTTGGTTATTCAAAAACTGTTCTGCATAAAACATCAAATTAGTGTGATGAAAGGGGCAGTGACTTCACTTATAGGATGGATTGTCCACTGCACACTGTTCCTTGTCTTATTACGGTGGAAAACCTGGAGGAAACCTCGTAAAAACCACCCCAATGATTGCCGGAACTACATCATGTGACTCACTCATATGCGTAAAGGTAGACAGACTGACTAACCCGTGAGCGGTAAATTGGAATAGGATGAGGAAGCACACACACGCTTCCTTTAAGCCACAGCCGAAAGCCCTGTACTGTTTGGGAGAAATGTCGTAACAGGGTTATGCCATAGTTGTGCAAACTCAGTTTAGGATGAGCAATTATAGGTTTCTAAAAATTGCTTGAATCATTGGTCTTAAAACAATGCCGTCTAAGTTTTATGATTTTGATGTGAATAACCAAATTATATTGCATAAACCTCTCGTCAAACACATTTTGAGAGAATACAAAACATACTCTCGGCATTGTCTAGTTTGTACACCAGTTTCCTGAAGATAGCTGTCTATAAAAACAGCTGGGTCACATGTTCATATCTAGGCAAACTCACGCTTGTGTGTTTTCTGTGAAGTCTAAAAGTCACATGATCTGGGCTGTGTATGCGCAAGATTGTTTTTGTTTGATTGGGGTTTAATGTCGTACTCAAGGGTATTTCACTTATACGATGGATTGTCCACTTCACACTGTTCTTTGCCTCATTACAGTGAAAAACCAGGATGAAACCACGCAAAAACAACCCCTGCGATTGCCAGAGCCACATCATGCGACTCACTAATATACGTGAAGGCTGTAGGCGGACTCGATTCTGTGGACACTACCTTGAAGTAGGCTTTAATAAGTGCACTCGCTAACCACTAAGCCACAGCAGCAGGCTGTATGCGCAAGAAGCCGACAGCCAAGTGTGGATTCGACATGCCAAATAGGGTTAACTTTCATTATCTGGAGTTGTAATAGGTTGCAACTTGCGAGATGCAGTGCATTCCATGACATTTTCAGACCGTATTTTTTGGCTGTAATATGGTTGATATGGTGCAACTTTCCGCCCATGTTCTTGTAAATGATACTCCCCATATTGACAGTGATCATTGATAAAAGTTTTGAAATATTCAAGCAGTAAACAAATTCATTTTGTTTAATGAGTTGATATTTACTTGCTTATCTATAATTTAGCTTTAATTTAGGTTTTTTAATTATATTTTCTCCCAAATCTTTTAAGTTTGTTTTCATAAAATTTGATTGTTTTCACTTTGCCTTGGGTCATTTTAATTCATCCATGTACAGGTTAATCTCAAATCTGATCAGATTATCAACTTTGAAAATAATTTGTATTCTGAAGGTATTTACAAACAGAACTCTGGATTGCTTTTCGTTTAATTTGGGGTTTAACATCGTACTCAAGGGTATTTCACTAATGATGGATTGTAAAAAACCTTGTAAAAACCTCCCCCGCGATTGCGGGACCCACAACGTGTGACTCCCTAATATTGCGCTTCGGTCACCAGACTGACTGGATACTGTGAACATTACATCAAAGCAAAATTAGTAAGCTACTACTAATGCATGGCTGCGTCGAGTAGAAGAGAACAAGATTGACATGCC
>JAVFBW010110563.1:0-16382 GCA_034783835.1 Mopalia ciliata | reverse complement strand
TTAGCTGTTACTATCTTCAGTCACGTGACCTATTTTGATTGTTGTTGATCACTATGGGACAGATTAATCTATCTTGATTGTTGTTAGCTGTTACTATCTTAAGTCACGTGACCTATTTTGATTGATGTTAATCACTATAGGACACAGTAATCTATCTTGATTGTTGTTAGCTGTTACTACCTACAGTCACATGACCTATTTTGATTGTTGTTAATTACTATGGGACAGATTAATCTATCTTGATTGTTGTTAGCTGTTACTATCTTCAGTCACGTGACCTATCTTTGGTTGCTGTTAATCACTACGGGACACATGAGTCCCATGACCTTCGTTTGATTGCTGTTAATCACTATGGGACCCATGAGTCACATGACCTATCTTTGATTGCTGTTAATCACTATGGGACCCATGAGTCACATGACCTATCTTTGATTGCTGTTAATCACTACGGGACACATGAGTCACATGACCTATCTTTGATTGCTGTTAATCACTATGGGACACATGAGTCACATGACCTTCGTTTGATTGCTGTTAATCACTATGGGACCCATGAGTCACATGACCTATCTTTAATTGCTGTTAATCACTATGGGACCCATGAGTCACATGACCTATATTTGATTGCTGTTAATCACTGTGGGGCACATGAGTCACATGACCTATATTTGATTCATGTTAATCACTATGGGACACAGGAGTCACACGACCTATTTTTGATTGTTGTTAATCATGCTAAAAATTATCCATTATGAGACATTTAAAGTATGTTTTTGATAGGAGATCTTTAGAAATTATGTACAAAAGTTTTAGAGTAAGGTGACATTGTTTGGGACAACGTAGAACAACGTGTCGAAATGGAACTCGAAAATTTATCAAAAAGAAGCTCCTAATAATAACAGGTATGACTAGAAGTTCGTCTTCGGAAAGTCTTTATCTTGAATCCGGATTCGAACAATTAAACCAGAGACAAGAAACACAGACTATCTATGTTTTACAAAACTTCTCAACGGAGAAACCCCAAGGTATTTACCAAATAAACTTCCAGCTACTACACTTCAAAGAAGTCTGTATAGTGTAAGAAACTCGAATATTATTACACCCTTCTGTCGCACAGAAAGGTTCCGCAATTCATTCTTTCCTAAATCTGTTAAAAAATGGAATTCTTTACCAAATCCTATTCAATCTACAGATTCTTAAAGGCTTTAAATCTAGTCTGAACATTATGTTTAGAGTTGCTACTCCTGACCGTTGGTGTTATATTGACCACATAGTATGCAATGTAAAGCTATGGCGACTATGTACTGGTTGTAGTTCTTTGTTGCCCTTGTGGGGACAAGTGTGAATCTGTTTATCATTTTTTTTTTGATTGAAATAAATACACAGCCAATTCACGCCAATTACCGATCACAACAGCAACATTATTTGGGTTTAGTTTGGTTGGGTTCGGTTAGCGTTGGTTTAGAGTTTGTATCATTGGGTGTATTGGTTTATTTGTTGTGTCGGTTTTAATTTGGAAGAGTTTGTTTTTTTATGTTTTCTTGGGTTTGGTTCAGCATGTTTTGATTTTGTTGGGTTTCAATGAATTTGTTTCGGTTTGTTTTGTTTAGTTCGATTTTATTTGGTTAATGTTGTTTTGGTTTTCTTGGGTTGTGTTTATTTTGGTTTGTTTATTGGGTTTCGTTGAGTTTGTTTTGGTTATCTTTGTTTGTTATGGTTAAGTTGTTTGATTGGGTTTGTTTTGCTTTTCCTTGGGTTAAGTTAAATTGTTTTGGGTTTGGTTGTTTGTGTTAGTTTAGTGGATTGATTTGGTTTTGTTTTGATTTGGTAGAATTTGATATAGTTTATTTTGGTACGTTTTCTTGAGTTAAGTTTTGTGTGTTTTGGTTTTGTTTGGTTGATTGAGTTTGATTTGGTTTGTTTTGGTTAAGTAAGGTTTAGCTGAGTTTTTGTTTTCTTGGGATTCATTGATTTTGTTTTGGTTAAGTAAGGTTTGGCCGAGTTTTTGTTTTCTTGGGATTCATTGAGTTTATTTTGGTTAAGTAAGGTTTGGCTGAGTTTTTGTTTTCTTTGGATTCATCGAGTTTGCTTTGGTTAAGTAAGGTTTGGCTGAGTTTTTTGTTTTTTGGGGGGATTCATTGAGTTTGCTTTGGTTAAGTAAGGTTTGGCTGAGTTTTTGTTTTCTTGGGATTCATTGAGTTTGTTTTGGTTAAGTAAGGTTTGGCTGAGTTTTTGTGTTCTTGGGATTCATTGAGTTTGATTTGGTTAAGTTGGGTTCGGTTTACATTGATATTGGTTTGGTTTGACTGGGTGTATTAGTTTGGTTGATAGTTTTGTTTTGATTTGATAGAATTCGGTAGGGTTTAATTTGGTATGTTTTCTTGGGTTTGTTTCAGTGTGTTTTGGTTTGGTTGTGTTGGGTTGAGTTTGATTTATTTGCTTGGGTTTCAGTGAGTTTATTTTGGTTTAGTTGGAATTGGTAGATTTTCGTTTGTTGGGTTGATGGGGTTTGTTTTGGTTAAGATGGGCTCGGTTTGGTTCCTTGTTTTGGTTTTATCTCGGTTTTATTTGGATTTAGTTTGGTTAGGTTCGGTTTGCATTGGGTTTGGTTTTGTTTGATTGGGTGTATTGGTTTGGTTGGTTGTTTTGGTTTTGATTTGGTAGAGTTTGTTTTGGTATGTTTTCTTGGGTTTGGTTTAATGCGTTTTGGTTTTGTTGGGTTGATTGAGTTTGATTGGTTTTGGTTAAGTTGGATTTGGTTTCAATGAGTTTGTTTTGGTTAAGTTGAGTTTGGTGAAGTTTGTTTTGGTTTGGTTGGGTTTGTTTTGGTTTGGTTGTTTTGGGTTTTGTTTTGTTGAGTTCGGATAGCGTTGGTTTTGTTTGATTGGGTGTATTGTTTGGTTGGTTATTTTCGTTTTGTTTCGATTTGGGAGAATTTGGTAGAGTTTTTCTTGGGTTTCAATGAGTTTGTTTTGGTTTACTTGAGTTTGGTTGAGTTTGTTTTGGTTTTCTTGTGTTTCATTGAGTTTGTTTTGGTTTAGTTGGGTTTGGTTGAGTTTGTTTTGGTTTTTCTGTGTGTGGTATAGTTTGTTTTGGTTTATTTGAGTTTGGTTTGGTTGTTTTGGATTTATTTTAGCGGAGTTAGGTTAGCATTGGTCTTGTTTGTTGTTTGATTGGGTGCATTAGCTTGGTTGGCTGTTTTCGTTTGGTTGGTTCTGGTTTAGTTTGTTTTGTTTTTGCTTGTTTTGGTTGAGATTGTTTTGGTTTAGTTGAGTTTGGTTTGTTTTGGTAAAGTTAGGTTTGGCCGAGTTTGTTTTGGTTTTCTTCAGTCTAGTTATATTTTTGTTTATTTATTGGGTTTCATGGAGTGTGTTTTGGTTTTCTTGGGTTTAATTGAGTTTGTTTTGGTTAATTTGTGTTTGGTTGAGTTTGTTTTGGATTTCTTGGGTTTGATTCAGTGTGTTTTGTTTTTGTTGGGTTAGTTTATTTTGTTGGGTTGATAAAGTTTGTTTTGGTATGTTTTCTTGGGTTTTGATTCAGTGTGTTTTGGCTTTGTTAGGTTTGATTTGGTGGATTGGTTTGGTTGGCTGTTTCGGTTTGGTTGGTCCGGTTGAGTTTGTTTTGTTTTTGTTTGCTTTGGTTGAGATTGTTTTGATTTAGTTGAGTTTGGTTTGTTTTGGTAAAGTTAGGTTTGGCCGCGTTTGTTTTGGTTTTCTTCAGTCTAGTTATATTTTTGTTTGTTTATTGGGTTTCATTGAGTGTGTTTTGGTTTTCTTGGGTTAAATTGAGTTTGTTTTGGTTATTTGTGATTGGTTGAGTTTGTTTTGGATTAGTTAAGTTTGTTTGTTTTATTTGGTTAATACAGTTTGTTTTGGTATGTTTTTGGGGGTTTGATTCTGTGTGTTTGCGTTTTATTGGGTTTGATTTGATTTGCTTTGGTTGTTTTGCTTTTATTTTTGTTTAGTTTAGTTGGGTTCGATTAGCGGTGATTTAGAGTTGGTTTGATTGTGTGAATTGGTTTGGTTGGTGGTTTTGGTTTTGATTTGGTAGACTTTGTTTTAGTACATGTTTTTGGCTTTGGTTCAGCGTGTTTTGGTTTTGTTGGGTTTCAATGAGTTTGTTTCGGTTTGTTTTGTTTTGTTTAGTTTGGCTTGGTTTGGTTGAGTTTGTTTTTACTTTTCTTGAGTTGAGTTTATTTTGGTTTGTTTATTGGATTTCATTGAGTTTATTTTGGCTAAGTTGTTTGGTTGAGTCTGTTTTGGTTTTCTTGGGTTAAGTTGAATTTGTTTTAGGTTTGTTTTGGTTTGTTTTGGTTAAGTTGAGGTTTGGTAAAGTTTGTTTTGCTGGGTTGATGAAGTTTGCTTTGGTTAAGTTGGGATCGGTTTGCATTGGTTTTTGGTTTCGTTTGATTGGGTGTATTAGTTTGGTGGATTGGTTTGGTTTTGTTTTGATTTGGTAGAATTCGGTAGAGGTTGATTTGGTATGTTTTCTTGGGTTTGTTTCAGTGTGTTTTGGTTTAGCTTGGTTGAGTTTGATTTGTCTTGGTTTGTTTAGCTCGGTTTGGTTGAATTTGTTATGATTTGTTTTCAGGGTTTGGTTGTTTTGGTTTTTGTTGGTTGGGTTAATTTGGTTGCGTGTGTTGTGTTTGGTTGAGTTTGTTGGTTTGGTTGAGTTAGTTTGATAGAGTTAGTTGGTTTAGTTAGTTGGTTTAGTTTGGTTAGTTTGGCTGCGTTTTTTGGGTTGAGTTTGCTGTTTAGTTTGGTTGATTTTGTTGGATTAGTTTGGTTGAATAAATGTTGTTGAGCTTGATGGTTGAGTTTGGACGAGTGGGCTGGATCAGTTTTGTTGAGTTTGATAAGTAAGTTCGATTAAATTTTGTTGGGTTTGATTGAGATTGTCACTTTAGTTTGGTTAAGATTGTTTTGGTTTGTTTTGGTTTAGTTGTGATTGGTTAAGTTTGGTTGGAATCGATTTGCATTGGTTGTTTATTTTGATTGGGTTGTTTTTACTTGTTTCCATGAGATTGTTTTGGTTTTTGTTGTGTTTGGTTGAGTTGGTTGGGTTAATTTGATTGCGTTTGTTGTGTTTGGTTGAGTTTGTTGGTTAGGTTTGTAGAGTAAGTTTGGTTAGGCCAGTTTGGTTGAATTAGTTGGTTGAGTTAGTTGGTTGCATTTGGTTTTTTTGGTTGATTTTGTTGGATTAGTTTGGTTGAGTTTTTGGGTTAGATCGGTTGAATTTGTTGGTTGAGGTTGGTTGAGTTTGTTTGGTTAGCTTAGTTGAGTTTGTGTGGTTTAAACGTGTGAGTTATTTGTGGCATATAAGTTTCTTCACCTCTGGCATTTGGTATCAATTTCAACATTTATCCTAAAAAAAGTGGAACCAATATGTCTATACTTGGGTTTCGATTCTGTTGCATTTACTTGTTAAATGCATTGACTCGCCTGTTCAGATCAATAAACACGTTATGTTTTTTTTAACGATTTTCACAAAGTGCGTGTCAAAATATTTTTTAAAAATTAGGTCAGCTGAGTTCTATGTCTATATACACCCAGCCGAGGATCAAGCCTAAATTTAACCAAAAATAAAAGATTTTGGCCATTCAATTTAAAAAAAAAGTTGTTAGTCTCATGCTGGCACATCATCGTATAAGTGAAATAAAAGCCGACAAAGTGGTATCGTTATCTTCTGGGATAGTTTGTGAGTGATACCTTGATGTTTTCTACAGCCCGTGCAAGGTCAGTTCACAAGACACTGTACGATAACACATTTGGTTACTTGTTAACATTTATATTCCGAGCGTAGAATATAAGGCCGGGTGGTTGAGTGGTCTATAGGTGGCCAGCATTTACTGCTGGTGATTCGAAGCCTGACTCTGAGTGTATCAACCTGCAAAATTTTCTGAACTAGAATCTGTTCAACTAAAAATGTGTTATCCCAAAATAAGGAAAATATTGCGGAATAAACTCGCTGTTCTCCACTACGGACTGTTCCGACCTAAGGTGACAGTTTATCAGCCATCTTTGTAATGTCTATCTGAGGGATTGTTGTGATTTCTACTTATGACCCTGGTCGGACGAAAAGCTTCGAGCTTGTGTTTTTACTGCTAACTGATATCCGACTTTTAATAAAATATGAAACGGAAACACTCCAGCAGTCCCTGCTGCTTGAAATATTTATATATTCGTTAATTTGCATACATAGAATTAATTCACCCATCAACAGTTTTTAAAACCGCTGGCCCAAAACACTCATTGTCGATGGTAGTATAGGCCTATACAACTTGCGGTGTTTTTTCTGTGCTTGGCGTCAACCCGGAAAAAAAAAAAAAAAAAATCTTGGATTTATCAAGGTTTTGATTAGGCAAATCTTGGATATTTCATTTCTACACTTGATTGTGAAATAACTTTTGGCGAATGTATGGTGTAAATTTGTTTTAATCAAAATCCCGAAAAATAGTGGATAATTATAATCAGCGGAAAAGATGGCTCAGTGATATCTTAGAGCTGGAATCTCCTCATAAAATCTCGAAATAGGTCCGAGGGTCTCGCACTAGTAAGTATATTTTCAGCCAAAAAACCACCCAAAAACATGAACTGAACTGGATGAATACTTGTTTTTCAGTGTGTGTACGTTTCTATTTATTTATTTTTATTTATCTTTAAGTTTTGGTTACTTTTCGTTATAAACTCGCTCATAACTGTCGCGTGTGTTAATTAAATTCCAAGGCATTGTGTTACTATCCCTAGGAGTAAAGGGTATAATATAGCGAAACCGAAAAGCAAAACAGCCTTTTACGGAGCCTCATCGCCATTAAGCTACATGGCGTTAGACCACCATTATTTACTTCCGTTTCGTTGTAGTTCTTAATAAAATTAGTGTGTTGCCTCGTTTTATTTGTTCTGGTCTTGGAAATTTGTGTTTGGTGGAGTATTTGGTATTAATGTGAAGTAATTTAATGGAGGTTCTGGTCAGTGTAATATAATAGCCGTAATAGGTCACATTTGGTGTATTTATCACCATTTGATGGAGGGGTGATTGGGCTGTTATTTCCATTCTGAAGGTAGCCTCTATCACACTCCAGAGCTTCTAGCTCAAAATTTCATCGGTCATGCCCTGTCAAAATTTTTACGTGGAACTCCAAAAGGACCGATTAAGGTATCTGCCAGGCGTTTTCACCCAACGAAAGTTGGGAGGGAGCTGTGGGGCCAAACATTAACATAACGGCTTTTCGCAAAGAAATAGTGGTCTGGTGCCAGCTAGCGGGCTAGACAGTGACACTCAGCTATATACGCACCATGTTAAAAACCCAAGAACAGGGGAGACGACTCTCGACACACTGAAGACACTCACAGACGGACTATTTTCACAGTTGCTTATCGGGATTAGCAGTCTAGCTGTCCGACTCTGTTGTCCCACTACATGTGCATGGAAACAATAGGCCTATACAAGTAAATGATTTAAAGAGATCAGTTAATGGTTACTATACTACTGAATGTAAATTTTTTTGCTTCTTTGTTAATATAAATTTGATGCTTACAAGCAAAAATATTTATTACACATGATTTGGTGTACACATTGGCCTATGTTTCGATTATCCACAAACAGATTGACATGTACACATTGAAACATTAGTGGAGATTATTAAAATTTCGAGCTCTCTAGCTACGGGCAGTTGTTTAAAGAGTAGCAATCCTGTCTTTACTTAGAACCGAAAGAAAATTAACTTTCCAATTTACAACGTTGTGGAAACGCGCTTCACATCTTATCGTTGTGCTGGTGTCATTTATTGCTGGAATACACCGCCGTCATTTAAGTGAAATACTTCTGAAATTAATCCCGGCGTAAAAACACCGGTAAATCAATCAACCAAAAGTATAAATACACAACTTCTGGCTTAGCTATACTAATACCTCTCTAGAATATTTACCATCTGATCCTGCATTATGGAATTCCGCGAGACACTCAAATAATCTTTATTTTAATGTCAGGAAAGGAAGTTGGAGTTGGATTTGTGTGTCCATGGTGTAAAACAAAACAACAGAAAAAACCCCACTAAAATCAAACAAATGTAAGTTTTGAGAGGCCAGCGATAGAGACAGATCGATTTCCAACCTCCACCACGATTTGAGATGGGCCAGGGTAGCAGTTGATAGACTATTACAAGAAACAAAGACAAATTACTTTGTCAATTTAGTTACATTCAAACTTATTTTAACCACTTTTACACAAAAAGTTGGACCAAAATCTGTGATTATCTCTCCACGAGTTAATCGCCGAAAACTTACGCAAATCCATACGAGGGCTAAGTACACCCCTCCCCCCAACCCCCCCCCCCAAAAAAAAATAAATAAATAAAAAATCCGTGTTAAAATGGCCACGCATTGGTTACCAGTGATTGTTTTCGATTATTCTGGGAGTGGACAATCACGTGGCCACAGTACGTCATGACGCGTCTGTAGAGTTTGACATTCAAACTGCACCAAACGAACGAAATCTACAATTTCTTGTGCAATGAGTCATATGGCACTATAAAAACCCTCTGAAAGTCACAATGCCGTGCATTCTAAAATCTATTCGATTCTCCTTCCTACATCGAGACATTGACTCTAAGAAACACGCGGCCATCTTGTTTTGCACTTCTTTTATTTGATGGTATATATCATACGTGGCCTCGAATATTGGCGGAAATTAATGCGCGATCGCCTGGTATTTCTTACGAGAGTTTGCTTAGTCTCGTCTGCTATAGAAACTCTCGCGAGAATACGATTGATGACACGATAATAACCCTCTGAAAGTCACAATGCCGTTGAGACTAATGGCCGGTTTCATACTTCTGTTCGATAGACTTCTGGTAAACTGTTTGTCCGGATCGAATGTGTTTAAATTGCTTTAAGTTTGTAGGTTAAATACCATGTTCATGTAATGGAAGTGATCTATTACTCACCAGTTTTGTTCGCTGAGCTATTGCCGTACTTCGCGAATAGAATTTTCGAAACCATGTCATTGGTCAACAGGCTGACTATATTGTCACATGAATGTGTGTTCCGGACCTATTCCAGACATTAACAGAGATTGAATGCAGTGGATGGACCGAATGTTCTGGATAGAGATTGATAGAGTGTGTAGGAAGTCCACCATTAACAGTGGAAATTAATCTCGAATGTGAATATGACCCCCCCTCCCTCCCCCACCCCACACCCACCTGCGGCGATTCCGTTTACACAAAGAACAAAGTAAGTGTTTTATACCATAGAAATGAATTCACACAAATTACCTCGACTTTGGTGTTAAACCAAATCACAATAACTTAACGAATTATTTTGTTTTAACGAACAAACACAGAAAGCAAATAATGAGAATACCTATTTTTTACTATTTGTATGATTGAATCAGAACCGATAGTCATGGACGTATTTTAATTTTTGAAACATATTTAGATAAATTTGATCATGCATTTATCAAATGAAGTCCCGGTCTTAAACATTAACACTAGTCAGTGGTCACGTCACAATCACAGATCTATTTGAAACACAGTCTTTAACACCGGAAAGACGTGACGTCATACTAAAGATAAATGCTCAGATCTGATTGGCTGGGAGTTGTTCTAGATGGTCCAATCAGCTTCACACACGTGCATACGTTCTGGTCGACGTCACACCATTCGCTGTCATCGTCTGACAAAAGGAAAAGAAGATAAATTAATAAAGATAGGTGTAAGCAGATAAAGACACAGTTACTGTATAGCAATTCAATGAAACAACCAGCCCGACACATTACCATTCAATGAAACAACCAGCCTGACACATTACCATTCACGGAAACAACCAGCCCGACATATTACCATTCACGGAAACAACCAGCCCGACATATTACCATTCACGGAAACAACCGGCCCGACATATTACCATCACAGAAACAACCAATCCGACATATCATCATGAACGGAAGCAGCCAATCCGACATATATCAGCATTGACGGAAACAAACAGCCAGATAACTCAGCGTTCACCGATACAGTTGCGTGGACTGACACGAAAGCGGGTGTCTTTTTAACCACACACATATAAGTGAAATTCTCTTGAGTATTACGTCTTACAACTATCAAATAAATAAAGAATGTTATAGACGAATGACACTTACATAGACCATGTTATCGCCCACAATCTGTCGACTGTTACTAGATGTGTATTGACCTGTTTGCTGTTCCAACAATTTATCGCCATCCTTCGTCACTACCACCTACAGACACAGACAGGACAAATCAATACAGGTGTAATGGCTGTTTAATGTTATACATTCTTAATTATGATAAATTAAACAATAAAGTAAAATTGTAGTCGATACACAGGAATCTTATCCTAAGTTGATATTAATCGTTGTGGCGACGAGTATACTGAATGTATTGTGTAGTCATGGTAATAAGATCAACGTCATGGCGACCAGTATACTGAATGTATTGTGTAGTCATGGTAATAAAGGGCGACCAGTATACTGAATGTATTGTGTAGTCATGGTAATAAGATCAACGTCATGGCGACCAGTATACTGAAAATATTGTGTAGTCATGGTAATAAGGGGGTGCCCAGTATACTGAATGTATTGTGTAGTCATGGTAATAAGGGGGTGACCAGTATACTGAATGAATTGTGTAGTCATGGTAATAAGGGGGCGACCAGTATACTGAAAATATTGTGTAGTCATGGTAATAAGGGGCGACCAGTATACTGAATGTATTGTGTAGTCATGGTAATAAGATCAATTTAGTCTAAGGTTCATTTGTGGAACAAATCACTGGTCTCTTAAAACTCTCTGGTAGTAGTATACGTCTATTGCGTATAATAAATATGAGAATAATATTGAGAGAGTAGGATCCCTTGAAATAAATTCAGTATTTGAGAGAACACACGAAACACAACCGGTTAAAAAAAAGTCTGAACGTGTAATCATATTTCATTAATTATTTTGATAGAGTCATAATGAGCATTTATCAGTGTGGTGGAAAGTTAATGCTGCATATATGACACCGCTGCACGATTTAAAAGTATTTTGAAAATATAAATTAAAACCAGGAGAATAAAATGTCATTTATTGGAAATCTGACTAACAAATATATACGATATAAGATTTAGTGAATATTTATTGACGAATAGTCAAAGTGTATAAATGCTTTCTTAATATTCTTAACGTATTCACTTCTGGCTCATAGATTAAATAACGACAAGTTTATCATACAATATAATGGTTGATGGGTGAAATGTAAGTACAAACTATATTTATTGTAACTTTGTTTTTCAGTGGTCAGAATGTTCTTCATCAATTAAAAATTCAATAATTCATAAACAGTATCGCCTTGGAATATGTTCTTAATGTGTTAAATGAAAGGGAGAGAAAACTCTTGAAGAGCAAACCCAATTTCTGAGAGAGAATAAAATTAACTTTTTCCGAGAATTTATGTTACCGTTATTTCTTTTCCAGCGGGAGTGGTTTCGTTGAAAGCCTCTCCAAATTTAGCAGCCTGTTCTTTCGTCCATAAAGGTGTGATAGATTTTACCGTGAAGCCATCCGCCGTCACTGTGATTTCTTGGCGAATATCGTTTGACGGACTCAGGGCCGCTATGGTCTTAGCTTTGAGCTCAGCAGAAATGTCTAAAACCAAGGGTTTGTCTATTATAGCAGAGATAATAGAGATACAGAGATAATGGTTATATGCATTCGATGTAGAAGGAGAAACAGTTGTCTTGTGTGATGGTCCTAGTGGGCTAAAATTGGATACATTTTAAGGAAATGCGTTTAAATTAAAGTTACACATTCAACATTTATGATGGTGAAAAAATAAATAAATCCAAAAAGATGAAATCGAAATTCCGAGTTGTTAAATTTGAGCCATTTATAAGGCGTTGGAGCTTACTGAGATAATCGGAACAGACAAGTTCCTAACTCGGGGTTTTTTCGTCATATACACAGATTTAATGCTCAATCTTTGATATCCCATTTGAGATACTTAATTTTTGGGCAGATGCCAAATACATGTAGAAACTCGCTTATTTCTCGAATAGGATTTATCGTGGGGACTTCAACTTTGTGGCATTATCTCGGTGCAAGAAGAAGAGGAACCCTTCACCAAGAACAAACACTGAGTCTCGTTTATCTCCCGATTAAGCTGAATCCAGCACGCAAATGTAATATTGCGCGGCTTCAATGGAAAGAACTTAAAATTCACGGGTCAAACGGACTACATAAGACCATGACCTAGCTTTATACCGGCTTGAAATTTAATAACGAGAAGCAGCAGCCTCAATAAGCACTCTAACACAGCATTAGATTATTTCCATTAACGCTATATATTTAACACAGTCGAGAAACAGTGTAAAGCACAAAAATACACCATTATATTATTTTCAAATTAATATAGATATTCAAGACATACAGGACAAAAATACAAGTTCTATTAATTGTGCAGAGCGAGTCCTTAACAGAAGTCGAACAATAGACCTATAAACACAGGCAGTATATCAACAGTGGTGAATGGCTGTCCCACTACAGAACTGGGTGTTATCTGTCTCTTACAAATTACACGCAATTTTCTTAATGCTGTTAACAACGTTCACTGTCTAAACCGTCTTAATGCTACAATCACTTGTTTTAAACCGATAAACTTCATTGGCTCACGATGGACAGAGAAAATCCAGTTTCTTTATAACGTCAATGTATCCAACACCATTAGTTACTTCCTGTTTATATATGTTTACTAATTCACTCATCTAAATCGCGAATCTGGGGTGCCAATGTTTACTATAAAAAAAACGGCATCTGCTTTCATGTTTCTCATTTGGTGCCTGAGAACTTTTTAGTGCAAGAGTTCACACTAATGTTAAACGCGAAGATGTGAAGATGCCAAAAATAACCAAGTCAATTCGAACCTGCGGTTGTTGTTTTTTTTCTCGATATATTGATGTCGAAACATCTGAAAAAGTTAACCAGAAAACTCGTCTACCGGTTATTCAATGGTCAATTCGATTTCAGTATGACGCCTGTTATAAACCGCGTGGAATTTCATTCAATTTTAACCAGGCGTAACGGAAGTACGGGCTATGAATTATAAAACAACAAAAAAAAACCCTTTAAATATTAATGCAAAAGAAGAAAGGAGCAAAGACTTACCCCCTAAAGCGTCCAGGTAAGCCTCGAAGTTCTCCATCTTAATGAGTTTCCAGTTACCGTTGAAGTTAGCCATGATTGAGTTTTGTGTGGCGCGTGAACCAGACAGAGAAGGAGCTGAGCTGGTATTCCCGGGTAATATAGCTCTTTTATAGGCCTCTTCTATCACTGCCACGTGCTGCAATTCAGGTCACAGGTCAATCATACTGACTCATCTGTACCGTCCTTCATTTTAAGTTTTATTTACACATCTTTTTTGTTATGGGGGCCTTGTTTTGCCAAATTGCCAGCAGACTTTACAGAGTCAAGACGGAAATGTAAAAAAAATAAATAAAATAAAATAGCAGCGTGACCCATTAATTGCAAACTACGAGAATATTTATAATATAAATCTAGATGAGTTCAAAAACTGGAACACTGTATTATTATACATGTAACATATTGGCGCACATCATTGAATAGAATGGAGCCGCCACCCAAACAAATAAACAACAACTACATGTTACATGTAATGAAATTTTCCTAAAATATTCTTACAACTTAGTTGTTGGTGCATTGATTGTCATCCTTATACGGAAATCCCGCATGATGGCCCAGGAAGTCTTGTAACTGTTTATATGGGGGCTACTCAGACCAGAATCTCCGCACTATCCCTGGGTTTTCATCAGACGTCGACAGTAAACAATCGTGATATAAGTCAACATTTCGTTTGACGTTGAAAGAAAATAATTTTGAACAAAAAAATGCATAAAATTCATCATGCAATGTTATTTCGCACCCAGACAATTTTTAAAAGTCGTCATCATCATTGAATATACAATGCTCGAAAAGCATCATATACATGGCGAATAATATTACAGGTTATTCAGTGTTAAAAGTAAAAAGTATAGTGGACTTAAACAGGCCGTGAAGATATTAAAGATAATCACGTAAATATAGGAGGAGAAACAAAGTGGCTTTTAGGCCAAGCTTTTAACGAAGTTTATATCTTCTAATTTAACTATTATTATCTTGTTTTAACTTATAATCAACATATTTTTTTATGTTCCGTGGGGGATGGATCTAATCTTTGGCGTTATAAAGAAACTAGCTTAAGCAGAAAATCAAAGATAAGCAGAGATCACCTAAATATAGGACGAGCGACAAAGTGGCTTTGAGGTCAAGATTTCAACGAAGTCTTATCTTTTAATCAATATATTTTTTTATGTTCCGTGGGGGATGGATCTAATCTTTGGTGTTATAAAGGAACTAGCTTAAGCAGAAATCCAAACGACAGATATCTGCATGTTTATGGGTTTATAGTAAACATGCCCTAATAATATAGCGTCTACTTAATTCCCAATCAGTAGGTCGCTCTGATCAATAATGGGACTTTAGACTTTAGAAAAAAGGCCGTTTACCTGCAGTGTGGAGATTAAAACAAATAGTTAGATAAAAGAGCGACTGACTGGCCCTAAACTGTGAAAGAGTGTAGGCCTATACACATACTGTGACTAGGTGGATTAGCTGGCAGGGTGTCATATCGTGAAGGGGGGGAGGGGGAGGGGGGGGATTCCAGATGTAAAAATTTAAATTCAGAATACGTTCGTAACAAAATCAGACCACAACTTCGTTTATGAGGGTGCATAAGATTCAAAATACAGAGTTCCCTGATTAAACGGGGGATATAGGATTACAGAAGTTTAGCGATTCACAGTTCGAAAATATTTTATTTCAGTATATATCACGGGAATTATTCTCACAAATGATACATATAAACTTAGCAACGGTCATCAACATAATGATTGTATGAATGCAGGACATTAAATCAAGCAGCTCCAAGAGAGATAGGAACGTAAAAAACTATCCAGGAATAAAGACAAACCTGCATGGTTCAAATAAACGATATAGTCAATGTGGAAATTAATTACATTACATTACATTACAAACCGCATAAGGTCCTTGGCTTATGTGTACAAGAGGTTAGAAGATTCCCAAAACATAGAATGCTTTTTTTTACTTTTTTTAAACTACAGTCAAATTTATCCGCTCGGCCATGTCTAGGTACTTTTATCATTAAACGGAAGTGCTCCACAAATATGGACCAATCAAATATCTTTCTTTTTCAAAAAAGGTGCCTACGTCAAGAGACCTGTAGAGTCAACAGTTTTAACCGTCGACTGTTGACACATAGGTCATTGATTCACACATGTTATTAACCCGTAACGCAGAAGAGTGTTAGTCGCGTGACGTCATAGACAAGGCGGCCACGCCCAAAATGTCAGCCGCCAGTGGTCGTAGGAAGGTATATACCTGTAACAGTCGTTTTTTTTTTATAAAATGAAAAAACTATGAGTCGATGCCATATTTAAGTATATTAAATGGTAACCTTTCAAGGGATATAGATGTTATTTCAGCCTGGAGTATCGCTTTAATTTAGTTCATCTCAGTCTTATTTAAACCCAAAAAAAACGCCCCATTGTTTTGTTTTTGGGACAATTAGGATCTGACGCAAGGGCGCAAATTTTTATTCTGCGATTTGGAGGCGACGGGGGGAAATTTTATTTTCTTAAGACGGCTTTTTTCTAAATAAAAAAGGTGCCCTCTGTAGCTCTAGAGCAACAATATGTGGATAAGACTTGAACAACATCGGTTATTCTAGATTGATTGTAGGAAATGTGCAGAAGCCTATTGATGGCAAGCAACAGGTAAAAAGAAAGCGAAAAAGAAATTAGATATCATGTGGAGCTTAATTGTAATTTGTAACTACTTTTTAGTAATAGTTAATTGAAGTAGCTTATATAACATATAATAGATGATTCCTTGGACTTTGGGTTTAATTTAGGAGCATGTTCCACAGACGTTCTTTCTTCTTATCTCAAACACATGGTATTGTTCTATCAGTGAGAACACCAAAGAGAACATTTTTAAAATATCAACCTTTTATAGGAGAAAGTGCTTCACAGATTTCCTGGATGTCATATGCTTTCATCATCTATCCCACATTCACAAAGAGATTATTTAATTTTTTCGTCCGTATCTGCCAATTATCTTACGCCAAAACCAGTTTTCAATACGTATATATATACTTATATGTAAAATATTGATCGCTTTTCCATTCATTTTTATCGTCACGATCACGACGTAATAAAAGTCGTGATCTCGATTAGTAGTATAGGAAGAGCAGCTGAGGTCGTATTTATTAGTACATAATAAGGAACGTTTGTGCGTTACCATGTAGTAAA
>JAVFBW010110477.1:0-16384 GCA_034783835.1 Mopalia ciliata | reverse complement strand
AAGTGAAATACCCTTGAGGACGACGTTAAACACCAATCAAACAAACAAACAAACAAACAAACAAGCAAATCATTAGTTTATAGGTATCATTCTTATTGATAATTAATATGATCAAAAAATTATTATTATGTAGTTTTAATGTTTAGAATCGTCCAAATAAGCAATTAAATTGTATGTTTTCTTCCAGGCATTAGATTTACAACCTGAGGATAAGAACTGTATGGTAGCCCGATCAAAATGTCACCTGAAGCTTGGGGATACTGCAAAGTCATTGGCCGACGCAGAGGCTTCTCTGGCAGAAGACAAAACTTATCACAAAGTATGATATTCAACAGTTCGAGAGTGCAGTGACAAACTGAATTTGTGTGACATAATTTATTTTCAAGTATTTAAGAAAATAGATATAAAAATCATTCTGTTATTTAAACTTAAAACATTAAGCTTTACAGCACAGGCTTAGATATTATTTTATTTTTTGAGTTTACCCAAATCATTAATAAATAATGTAAGGTTGAATGCATATTTTACCAAAGATTTCATGTCCTTCTAGGGATTGTTCCAAAAAGCTGAAGCTTTATACTACAAGGGAGATTTCGAAATGGCTTTAGTCTTTTATCACAGAGGTCATAAACTCAGACCAGAACTACAAGAGTTTAGGCTGGGCATTCAGAAAGCACAAGAAGCTATAGATAACTCAGTTGGATGTAAGTCATAAAGTTTGGTTTTATCATTATTTGAAAATGAAAGTTATTTATATTCTGAGGCACATTTCCTTCTTCTTTTTCTTAGAACAATTCAACATATGCTCAAAGTTACCAGAGCATTAAGGTGGGCAAAATAATGTTATAACTACTGATTTACCATTTTTGGGCCCAATCGCCATTTGATTTTTTTCTTCAATATTTTTAAAACATTGCAAAAATGTAAGAAAAAATATTGATTTTAAAAACTACCATTTTCAAACTGATGATAAGTCAACAGTCTGACATAACTATTTACAACATTAAATAATACAACGGTTTATTAGTAAAATATGTTGACTTTTCTGTGTTGTAATATATGTACATGTAGTAATGAAAGTTTTTATATATAGCACTTTGATATTTTACAGCTGCTGACAGAGTGAAGTTAACAACAAAGGGCGACCTGTCATTTTTTCAGAAACAAGATGAAGTGAGTGTATTTTTTAGAAGTAACTGCATACTGTAGACTAGAAGTACAAACAAAGTCTATATAGTTAGTTAATACTAGAAAATCAGTCATGACATGGGTCTAGTTTTGATAGAAAGCATACCATAAAATGGCAGTAAATGTGGTAAATGTACGTATAGATATTAGTTTATTTACTGATGGAATATTCAAGTATCAGAGTATATTTACTTTATTTTTTCAACGGAGGAGAAAATGGATTTTTGTGGATATCTTAATGGCTATTTAGTACCACATACCTTTTAGGAAAAATTGTGTTATGTTACCTTATTGATTACATGTCATGACATTTGAATTTTTTGTGCTCTCCTTAAACGAATTGGACCTTCATCTTCATGTTGTCTTGCATAGTTTTAGTTCGACAAAATATGGTAGAAATATTTGTTTACTGTGTTATAATTTGTCCCATTTTTTGGGCATATGTATTTCTAAAAAAGTGATCACACTGCAAATTTCCAATTTGTGTCAAAAACAAATGTCAAGATAAATGCTAGAATCGTGAACTGAGATACCTAAGTTATCTATTTAAGTTTTCACCAAATTTCTTAGTGAAAAGCAAGACTATTTTGGTAAAATAACAATTATCATTAGGTTATCAAATCAAATCAATCTTTATTTAATGTCAGGGTATATGGAAAACATGATAACACTAACCCAGGGCTACTTATGCCAACACAATCCTTATATATATCCTTATTATTATTTTGTTTTTAGAAAAAAACGAAAAAGAAGACTTATGGTTCCTACAATAAACAACAGCAGCAGCAGGTTAAACAGAAAAGGCAGGTCATCACTAACCCTGCTCATGAGAAAACTGTCAAACAACTACTGGGAGAGCTCTACGGAGATAAAATCTACCTGGAAAAGCTGCTCAAAGAAATAGGTAGCCATTTAAAACATTTTAATCAAGAGTGGAACATAGTCATTCATCTAGATTGCTTACAGTTGGAACACTGTGCCAAATACATTTAAAGTGAAAATGAGAGCGCAGAAAATATAATGCATGCAGCCCCAAGTTGAACAACCTCAAAGTTTGAATAGACTGATCCTTGTCTGAACATACCAAGCCTGATTGGAATATACTATCCTTCCATCTGAAGATATGCTGACCCCCATTTTATTGCGCCAACATCTATTTGAATATACTGACCCTAACTTTAATATCTTGACACTAAATGACACCTACTTGAGTATACTGACCCCCATTTTGTTAACCTGACCAATGACCTCTGTCTGAATATAATGGCCTCCATTTGATAACCCTCACCCCTACCAGAATATACTGACCCATATCTGAAAATACTGGCCCCATTTTATTAGACTGAAGCTTATATGAATAAACTGACCCCCATTTTATTATGCTGAACCCTATCTGAAAAAACTGGTCCCCATTTTGTTATGCTGAACTCCATCTGAATAAACTGGCCCCCATTTTATTATGCTGAACCCAGTCTGAATAAACTGGCCCCTGTTCTATTATGCTGAACCCTATCTGAATAAACTGGCCCCCATTTTATTATGCTGAACCCCATGTGAATATACTGACCTCTATTTTAATTATGCTGACCCTATCTGAATGTGCTAGAAGCTGGAAGCATGTGGGAGTGCTAATCTGATGTACCACTTATAGGTTTGAGCCCTTGTCAATCTCAGGCTTATGATGGTGTCACATGATATAATCGAGGAAGTGATTTTTACAGGGTTTCATCCGCTGTGTTTAATTTAATGAAATACCCAGGGTAACCCCAATGCATCTCCCCTCATACCCCCAAAATTATAACATGAACTTGAGTTTATAACAAGGTTTCTCTGTTTTTTGTTTATTGTTACTTTATTTATTTTTATTATAAACATATTAATTATTTAGGTCCTGTGTTTGTTCAGTATACCTGCATTCACAATTTACTTTTCCTTTATTTAAAAGTTAACAGTTATTTTTTTTTGCTGCAGACCCAAAGAGTGACACTGGAAAAACAATTTATGATTTGGTCGAGGAAGGTTTATCATATTTGGACACAAGAACAGAATTTTGGATGCAGCAGAAACCTATGTATGCCAGAAAATATGACAAATCTAAGCAACAAAAAGGACAGAATGGTGATAAGGATGCTCCCAATGAATATATCATCAAAGAACTTGAGAGAATTGACCAAGGTATATACAATTTAATGATTAAAATAAAAAAATTTCCATAAATTTCTTTTATGGTAGTTGTCCAAGGTTAACAAATCTAGTGTCTTCAAGTGTCCGAGTGCTCTCTGTAAATAGAGGCAGCTATCAAATAAGCATGCACTGTATCAAGGTGAAGATTTTTGTTTTACCGCTATACAATTCATATTGGTTTAATTTTTTTCAGAATGATCACTATATTACGATCTTTGTAACCTGTTCTCACAATGTGATTACTTTGGTATATACTAGTACCGCACATTATGAGTAATTTTATTTATTCGTCAACTTTTGGAGTTTATTATATAATACTTAGTTGTGATAGTTTGGTTGTGATCCAATAACATTTAAATTAACATTCTGGACTTTATAATATGCACTTATAGTCGATTTTGACAATGAAATATCATTAGGTCATAATAAAGCTATTATCATGGCATAACTGAAACAGACATAAAAAAAAGACCACAACATGTACAGCGCACCCAAAAACACAAAGTTCTGTTGTAGAATTTAGACAAAGGATCTGTAACCAAGCTAGGAGAGCAATATACAATAATTTTTATAGAATGTGTTGTGATGCCTTTTTAAATTTCTTGTAGAAACTTTGTCATTGCAATAACTGCTAACTTATTTGCACAATCTGCCCCGCAATTCAAAATTTTTGGTGTTATCCTTACTAAATCCTTCCTCAATCTGTTATTTTAGGCTTTGTAAAAATGTGTGTGTACTAGTATTTGTTTTTTTTTAAATAAAAATAAAAACATTCAGCTATGCTAACTGGTTTATTACAGCTCTTGCACAAGGTCAGTGTGAGGACAGTTTGAACAGAGCACAAAGGTGTCTCACTACAGTCAACAACTACCCTGATAGTATGCTGACAAACAAAACAGAAGTTATAGCCAACCTACACAGCTGTATTGGGAATGCTTATCTAGAGATGAAAAAATATTCGAAAGCTGAAGAAAATCATTTGATAGATCTGAATATAGGCCGGAAAAAGTAAGTTTTCATGCATTCTTAATCAAATTGTCGTTGTATGGTATTAACTGGATTACCTTAGTCACATATTTTATAGTCACCCTCAGGATTTAGTCATTTAATCAATTCACCAAACAAAGATTTCATGATAAAATTAATAAGTTCATTCAGTGATAATTATAGACATCTCAAAGCTGAATGTAGGCATAGACAAGCCATGATTTCATTGTCCTAATTTAATCGAACCACTTAATGTGTTATAATCCAATGTCACAACTGACTAATAAAGATTATATCATGTTCGTTTCAGTAACATAGAAGAATCTGAATCAAGAGGCCTGGATAATCTGGGAAGAGTTTATGCTAGGACTGGCAAATTTGAAAAAGCTATTGAAGTGTATGTATATCCTTGTTATTATGTGTTTTGTTATTTTCTGCTGATATCTTGGTAAGCATGTTAGCACTATGTAAGGAATTAATGACTGGTCACCCTTTCCATGGCATAATATACATGAATATAGGGTTTCAGTTGATAAATTTGAGTTATAACCTATCAAGAAAGATGGAGTTTATTTCAAGTGATGTTTAAAAATTAGTTTATCCTAACATTAAGAAATACTTAGGTAGCCTTATGAGGACAGGCCAGGATGAGCTGATATATGCCTACAGAAAGTATTTTATTTCAACATGTTTAACATGATAGGTCTGTCTGGTACATGTGTTAGGTAATGTATCTATACAATAATGTGCTGTGCTATGATTGATACAATTCCCTATACAGATAAACCAATATAGACTTATTCAAGGGGTTCAAATCAGGTTATAACCAAAATATTGTATTTGAAACAATCATCCAGTGTTAGAAACTACTCAGCTGGACTGTTAAGCTACAGTAGGGTGCCATCATGCCATACAATCAAGCCAGAGTGCCTGATGGGCTGATGCTTTTGATACTTATTGTAACATAATATTCAACCAGTCTTTGTTGTTTCCTTGTTACAGACATACCCCTGTCCCTTATATAGGGAGGAACGTATATGTTTCATTTTAATTTACAATAAAATGAAGCTATACAGAAAAAACTGATCATTTTAGATAAATAGTACACTTCCATCACAACAAGTAGGAGATAATATGAATAAATAGTTACAAGAAGCTACATTAAACGTTTTGTATTAATACAGATGGGAACAGAAGATCCCAATGAGTAAATCAGCCCTGGAGAGTACCTGGTTATATCATGAAGTAGGTAGATGTCATCTGGAATTGGGACAGCTCAAACAAGCCCATCAGTATGGAGAGAAGTCATATGAAGAAGCACAGAAAGCCGAGGATGACCAATGGCAATTACAGGCCACTGTACTTATAGCCCAATCAGAAGGTAAAGTCAAATACAATTTGCAAATAAATTCTTTATTTTTCTAATTTTGCTGGGATTTTAATTTGTCCTTCTTGAAACAAGAACAAATTAACACTTGTCCTTGGGCAGGCTACACCATCTCCTGTTCAATGGAGAGCTGATTTATCAAGTTTTAAAATTATCTTGTACCAGTATGCATTACTATTAATAAATAACATATTCAAGATGTATCATTAACAATCTCTCTTTTTTTTTCAGTAAAACTTGGAGAGCTTGAAACTGCCCTGGGATCTTTCGAAAAAGCCTTGGATATTTCTAAAGTTATAGGTAAATAAGGAGGTCTTGATTCCATTTCTATAATCATCACTGTGATGCTCAAAACAAAGATATAACAGGTGATAATTGTATTGTCAGGCAACTTTTCAAATTTCATTTGTATTCTTTTGTACTTGATATTTTAGTTTCTGCTTTCAGAATATTTTAACAGCATTATAAACATATATAAAAACTAAAAAAAATATTTTTTATATGTAGTTATACCTGTATTGGTGACACTTGTAGCAAGTTGTCTTTTCTTTTGCACTAGTAAGAAATTAAGGTTGATGATTATAATGTCTGATTTGATTGCTTGCAGGTGATGTTCGAGCAGAACAAGCTATCAAAAAAGCGATGGAGGAAGTAAATGCTAAGATTGTCCAGCAAGTTAAAGATAATAACACAAACCAGAATGACTCTGTCCAGGATCCTGATGAACCCCAAGCTGCAAACACAGAAGGTAAGTTAACTGTCTCTACTTCATGCTGACCTGTGTTCTCAATGACACCATTCTAAATTCAATATGTTTTAAGATAAATGGAGGAAGGAGCACTTTACATAATGGATGTGGTGAGTGGGATTGCTATTTTCTGCTGGAAGTATGCACCAGGGATTGTTAAGAAATCACAACCTTTAACTCCTTCATAAATATCAATAAAATGTTTTCAAATAAAACATTTTCTCCAGAAACAGTTAATTTTAAAAAGGTCATTTTAAAAATTAAATTTAAATTTAGTCAAAGTTTTTACTTATCAGATCTGACATGTTATTATTTTTTATTTGCAGATGTATCAAATGAGACGTCAGATGACCCCCCAATGGAAACAAATCAAAACAACCAAGAAACATAGATTTTTGATATTTGAATAATCTCATTTATTGTCAATTTTGCAAAACTGTTCTGTGATTGAATAAATTTTTGTATATAAAATATATTCTAAAAATGCCAAAAACATTGAATGCAGTGTTTGGATAAGGTTTTTTGACAATTCACAGCCCAAACATAAGGCATTAATTTATGTATTGACTTAATGATGGACTGTTTTGTCTCTTATCACAGTTATGAATTAAGGTGGACACCGAATTCCAAAGGTGGGATTCAATCTAGGCCTCAGAAGAGGACGAAAAAGGCAAACAACCTGTCTTCAGTAAAAAATGTTAATTAGAGGTTAAATTGTCATATATTACAGAGAGGATCAACAGTCCTTTCATTTTATCATTTGTCAAAATGGACATTTAATTTCGCTTCGTGATTTACAAAAAACTGAAGGTACAATTCAAGTATAATACCAGTTTCACTTAAATCGAAACGGAAAGATTAAAATATTTCATTGAAATACATAACCTGTTCACCAAAACCTGGTTCGAAAAACACCAAATCGTCGTTAGCCAGTTTTAGGTTTTAATCTTCTCAGATGTGATATGTATAGGATTAATAGATATTTTTCCTCCTAGTCAATTTGTAGCTGTGTTATTCATCTAAGTTCAAGTAGGACTTGTCAAAGCTCACAAACGTAACAAGTGGCCTATATTTAAATTTTGGAACTTATTTGTTCCATCGCTAACACTTTGTTCCATCCATGGAGCTATACAGAGAAGAAGGCATAACTCTGCCGGCCATTACCGGCTCCCTAACGAGTATGCCACACGCTGTGCTATACAAACTTGAAAGACTAGTGGGCATGGCCAAGTTGCTTTGATATTCTATGTACCATTCCGCCACCCAACAGATCTGAATAGTTTTAGCGTCGCGGATTTCAACAGAAGTGAGATTGTAATATGCGCATTTCTTTTCAGTCAATTTACAGCAATAAGAAATATGCCCGTTTAAGATGTTAAAAAGCTTCGCTTGCTGATCAGGTCCGATAATTTTTCGATAACCGATACCTCATATCTCGTACTTCATACATGAGTTGTCAATTTCAACAAATTATTTCCTTTTGCCTTTTTTTTTTTGATAATTTCCGCCAATACAACGTTGATAAAAATGTCCATACATGTTCCTGTAAGTATGAAGTAAATGAAAATATAAGTGCCACGTTTGAACGATTACTGGTTTGAAAGAAAAATAGTCTATTTTCAAAAAAACTACCCATTTAAAACATACGGGAAAATTTGTCTATAGCGTTCAATTCACTAGCTTTAAATCATATAAGAGAATATTACCGCCAAACATGGGACATCGAAATTAGTTTGTATTATAGACGAGATCTTTGTCATTTTACTGTTTACAATATGTAGTCAATTGCCTGAACGTTGCTTCATTAAGTGGTAATTCAACCAATTGTACGACCTCTTTTTGCATTTGTATTATCTGGCTTTAAATAAGCGGCTATTAAGCCCCACACTGGACAAAAGCTATTAACCCGCTGGAGATTCACGCCTCGTGAAAAGGTATTCCCAAAGGGTTAATACGGCGTAGTCTCTATTCGCCTAATTCAAACCTCATGCATTTTCGTTTCGCCTACTTGCCATTTTGGGGATTAATTGAGGTTAACAGCATGGAGTCGCAGCATGGTGATAATCCGATTATTGGAACAGTAGCTGAGTACCGTTCAAGTTCGAAATTGTCAACGGCCATATATAGTTGAGCATCGTTAAAAAGAGATAAAATCATAAATACAGAGAAAAATAGTTGCCAAAATTTGCACAATGGCAGCTGAAAAATATGACTAAACTTTGTCTCTTTCAAGAGGTGGTCACTCAGTAAGTTTAAATGGTTAAAAGTACAGGGTGACTTCGTCCGGTTCTACTGCTGGGGAATGTGCTTTTGGTGGATGCAAAGCTACCTCTGCGCAAGTAATGACCTCTTGACCAAAGTAGAAAACACTAAGCATGATCACCAGTCTACAAATTTCGACAAGAAGTAGAAAATGTTAAGCCAATCGAGCCAGAGAAGAAATCTCTCCCGCCACAAATATATGATGACGAGGTGTTGAACGATGAGTCACCCGCAGATGCAGCCCAATTCCCATCGTATTGTTTTATTAGATCTAGTCTTTACAGACAACGCCCAACAACCATTCCAAAAGTTCCAAAGAGCATTAATGTTGTACAGATAAAAGGAGAGTGGACGTCCACGCGATGCGGTGCCCCATTTCTGCTTGCCTGTGATGGAGAAGACGATACAATTATTCATTTTGATACATCGACAAACCTTGTCTATCTCTAAACACCAAGTTTTTTTGACCAAATATACACCTTACACGGTATTGTTGTGGTGAAAACGTCTTTGGTATACGCACTGCTGCCAAACAGAAGACATACGACTTACACGAGCAGATATTAAGATTGGTCAAGACTTGTAAGAAGTCCTGTTACCTCCTGTTTGCCCCCTCAAACCCAATCTAACCAATGCGAAGGGCTGCTTTTCCCATTTCACCCAATGTATGTGGAGAAACATGATTTACAAACGCTTTAGCGAGATGACGCTGATGTTCGATCTCTGCAGTTTTGTCGCTGATTCCAAAAGCTGAAGTAGAAGACATTTGGCTGAGTGTTATAGTCGAGTCTCCAGCTAGCGAACGCAGAGTGTACCAGATTTATGGATAATGTTACGGAAAGTTGGGTGGAAGGACACTGGAGCCGAGATATGTGGAACCATCATGAAACAGAAGGTGCCGGACAAACAACAACCTATAGAAGGATGGTACAACCGGATGAGATGTATTGCTGCCAAAGCACACCAAAACCTGTTTGAATTCATCCTAATAATTAAGACAGAACAGTCAGTGATGGAGACAAGAGTTGCATAGGCAGATACTTGTGCCAGGTTTGCCCCTGAAAGGATCAAATACCGTAAAATCCACGAGCACTGACAACATTTGAAGAACGGACTATTTCGGGGAGACTTATTGTTCTTGAGTGTGAACAGAGCTTCATGAATTATTATTACATGCATGGTATCATTTAATAAATTAACTATAGGCTATACAAATAAAATTCCTTTCTGCTGCAGCCCAAAACTGTTGTTGTGAACATTTAGGCTGGCCGCCTGCCAGTTGTCCCCTGATGTGAACACTTCTAATCTCCCCAACTTAACCTTTAACCCATTGGAATCCAACTATTGTTATAAGTTTATACTCCTTCGTCATTCGCGTTCGCCTAAAAGCCAAAATGTACAAAATCACAGATTAGGCGAAACGACGATAAACCAACAATTCATTCACTTGTCTATCTGTCAATCGGATATTCTATCGATTGATTAGGTCGGTCTATGTGGTCAATCTGGAATTCACAATCTAAAGTTGAGCTTCAAATCTCGTCACTGCTGATGATGTCCAGCTTCCTCGGACTTTCCGGCAGAGCAGATTAAGCCTTCACACCTTATCAAAAATCTCTCGAGTCCAGCTGTGACTGAATCGAGCATAGGCACTTTGATGTGGTTCAGTTGTGCCTCCTTCTCTTTATAGCTCCATGCTCCATCTATGATAAGTTTGGACCTGTGACAAAAGCACTGGATAGAACGTAGCTAGTGAACGTGTAAAAGAACTTGAGCGACTTGAAGATGTGTAAAACCCAAACGAATCGTCTCTTAACAATGTACAACTTTAGCAAAAGATCTTGTGATTGGTGAAATGACACCGAAAGAGGCTGTGGTGAAGCAAAAACAGGGAATCTCCGATTGAACAATAAAACAATCTCAATTTTTCTAAGCCTGCCTGTTAGGAGAATGTTCAGTTATCTCGATGAAGATGAGCCGTTGCCATTATCTTTTCCTTCAAGAAAGTAAGTAGTGATGGTTCCCTTACCCTGTAAAGCAAACAAAGCACCCTTATCAAAGACTGTTTATTAAAAGACAGTATACACCAGGGATTACAATATTGTAACCCCAGGTTTACACTATACGTATATTACGTTTTGTAAATTGTCAGACAATGTATGGAACGAAGTTTATATATGACCTTAATAGGAACTATGTCCTTCTCCTAGTAATATTTTCACAGTTTGCAATCGTATCCAGATAGCTGTTGTGAAATAGACAGAAACTTTTTCTTTAGTTTATCAAGTGGGCTGATACACTGCCATTTGAGTGAAATAATCTTAAGTAAAGTTTAAACCCCCTAATCAGTCAGACAATCGAAAAACTTTCTTTGGATCTCTTCAGAAGAGACAGTTAAATGCCTTCCATCTATTAAATATAAATAAAAAGAAATCACATTGGTTACAGTAACAACTAACCTTCATGGTAACTTCCCCTCTCTCCACAGTGTTGTACCCACCAAGCAGCATCAAGGCTAAATTACATTCTGGACTGATGTGGATTTTCAATGCTAAAAACAATGAAGAGTGAAGAGGTATCCATTAAGTTTGTTATCTTTTGTGCATAATCTGGGATTATATATATATTTTGCATAAAGGAAGAGAGAAAAATTTGCTTATATATATTGTATTTTGTTATCCCAGGTATAATTATTAAAGAGTAGTAAATAATGTACACATTTAAAAAGTTTTAATTATAAGATAATAATACATGTGTATTCTTACATATAACACAAAACACTTACGTAAACCGTTAGATTCCATTCTGGAGGCATAGTTGACAGCGTCACCAAATAAGCAATATCGAGGCATCTTTAATCCAACTACACCAGCCACACATGAACCTATATAATGGTAAAAAAAGAAACAAAATATCTCCAAATAAGCAATATCGAGGCATCTTCAATCCAACTACACCAGCCACACATGAACCTATATAATGGTAAAAAAAAGAAACAAAATATCTCCAAATAAGCAATATCGAGGCATCTTTTATCCAACTACACCAGCCACACATGAACCTATATAATGGTAAAAAAAAGAAAGAAAATATCTCCAAATAAGCAATATCGAGGCATCTTCAATCCAACTACACCAGCCACACATGAACCTATATAATGTTAAAAAAAGAAAGAAAATATATCCAAATAAGCAATATCGAGGCATCTTTAATCCAACTAAACCAAACACACGAGCCTATATATATTACAGAACATGTCCACAGGTTGAGGATACATGGTTTCTATGCGGTTAAGGCAAAAACAAGAAGCCTGAGAGCGATTTCCCAACAATGGTAGAAGACTTGAATGCGATTATCTTTATAGCCATTATGACTTAAAATTCGAAAACGAAACAGTGGAAAGACAGAAAACCATACAAACCGGAATGTAGTCCGATTCTCAGTTGAAGTTTTTCTTCAGGCAGGTGACGTATTTTGAGAAACCCAACAGCCACGAGTAGGTCAATGGACATAGATGCGATCTCTCCAACATGACGATCACCATTACGCTGTGGAAGACCGCTGACCACCATGTATGCGTCTCCTATTGTCTCAACCTACGGAGAGAAAAAAATCCTCAGTAGCATATTGTTTTTATTGTAGAGGAAGAACATTTTACTTGCCTCGGCCGGAATGCGAACTGGAGTCTCAGGTTAGCACGTCCATCGCGTCTATCAACTGACAACAAAGTATATTAGTATAATATGTACTATTCAATCAAAGGAATATCATTTTATGCCTTTTACCAAATAAGCTTAACCGAAGCCATTGACGCAATATTAGACTGTTGACAATTGTATAAATGAGTGTTATAATTGAGTAAGGATTACTGTTTAGTTCAGTCAGTAATCATTGACAGTTACCAACAATTTGGAAGAAGAGGGTGGGCGTGGTTCAATAACCATAGTTGTATATGTTTGAACCAAAATGATCAATCGATTGAATACATGGAAAGTATTTTGGTTTCGAACCAAAGTGAAATTCGAATGATACACTCTCAGGAATATATATTCCATATAATTCTTAAACTGTTTGTAATTGTATTCTTTTAAAGTCATTATTGGAATGTTCATCTTCGTTGATTTATTAATCGACGAACACCAGTTATAGAACTAGAAGTAACAAAAAAGCTGTCCTCTGAAAGTATATCTTATGGAACACATCTCTATTCATATTCACAAAGAAACCTCCTAAGGGAATTCAACCTAATGGTTTAAGTTAGTTATAACCAGGGAGTGATTAGACAGATTGGTTCGGAAGAAACGACAGTGGGGACTCCGGTTATATTGTTGTCTTCTTGAATAGGTACATAGCCTTAATCAGACAGCACACGGAAACAGGATATGAGTTACATAGGTCAATGGAAAAGCCTGTAATAAACCGATGAATCATGCTAGGACAATAAAACATGTGGTGTTTTGATCGGTCTTGAAGTATGAGATGTACAAAGAGGGGAACAGGTGCCACTAAACGTTATCATGTGTTATGCTTTTGAGTAAAGTCTTTTGAAACAAGCATATAAGTATAAGGAAAATGAATGTTCAGGAGCACAAGATTACTTTTTGTGTAAAATTCTGGTATTTGTTCAAAATAAACTAATCTAGCATGAAACCAGCCATTACCCAGTTCCAATGCCATTGTGACTTTCAGACGACTAACATAGTGCCATATGACCCATTGCAAAATACATGGGGGATTTCGTTCGTTTCGAGGAGTTTGAATGTCAGAATGTACTGCACCTTATCGGTAGAATATAACCCTTGTCTACCGGTATAAATAGCTTAAGCATGATTTACCCTTGATTTTATTCAATTCTTTCTCGAACTGTTCATGAAGCGATTGACAAATTAATGTTGGATTCATAAGAAAACATCAAGATTATACATGATGTATTAGCATAATTACCTTATATACGTCATATTCATCAATAATAGTATCGAAACATGTATAAAGATCATTCAGAAATCCAACCACCTAAAACAAATTCAATTATAAACAATACAAAATGTTAAAAAAAAAAACCCCAAAACATTTACGTTCTGAACTTGTAAACTTACTCTCATTTGATTAATAACGTAATTATTATGGTTCAGAGTATATGCTATATTCTATTAGTTGAACTAACTATACCGTTAACCAGATATGATCATGGTATTATCTTGTAATAATATAAGACAATCCCATTTACTGAAACCTTATACTCATAAATTTATGGAGTAAATTTTGACAATTACAAATACTATTTAGTAAAACCATTGGTATATGGCCTCTGAAAGAAACTTAATTCCGGCGCTGCATTTCTCCAAAGCGGAGAACGACGAATAAAGCATATAAACAATATAATTGTGTACGTTATACTGCACCTTAAATGTGTATTTACTGTCAATGATTTAACAATCAAATAGCATTGTGTGTGAATTGAAAAAATATTGTAAATTCGTTTTGTTCGTATTCGCAAAAAGATCGGAAAGAAGAAACTTGTAACAAAAGGAGTAAAATATTCAAATGGTGCCTATGTGCCTATATGCCTTCTATCTTAGTTTATTCACGTCCAATGTTTACAAGACGATACAATAAACGTAAACTTATAGACCTACGTGTATAGTTTTACATTAGTTTCCCACCCACCTGCATAGGTGTGCTTCTAGAAGACAGTTCTGTGAATCCTACAATATCACTAAAGTATATGGTGACGGAATCGAAATACTCCGGTGTGACTTGTCTACCAGCTTTTAATTCATCAGCCACCAACCTGAAAACAAATGAAGTGAATGTTTTACTGATGAAAAAGAAATGTGGCATTGAGTTAGGCTCACTCTGATACTCCTACTCTATGTATGACATTGCCATTGAACGGTTAAGGCATTGGCCTTGATTCCGACAGTCAAATGTCGTGTAACAATCATGAAAAGTATTTTTAAAATCTGTGCAGAAAGAAAAAGTAAAATCTTCAGCCATTGGAGAGATCAGCTTTAAATTAATGTAACTCAGAGAATTGCTGGATAAGTCGGGCTGTAGTGTTGGTTTCCCCATCCTACTCTTCCATGCTTGGAAGCTACATACGCAATATGCTACATTTCCACTGCGGCTATTTCTTCTCAGCTATGTGAAATTAAGGGTTATATGTTTAGCCATATAGCTATGTTTCCTATTTGAGAAATTAGGTCCGGATATTGGATATCCGCATCTCAAAATCATTCTACTTCAATATCTCGTGAGAGATAAATTTATTCTGTACAGATTATATTCACCCACAACAAGATGCTGCTAGGTAGTTTTTACGATTCACATCAATTGTCATGGTATGGTTGAATTTTCCAATTTGTTACTCTTTATATTGCTTTACTAAATCTATCTCTGAACAGTTTGTGGGGATCTTAGAGCATAATAAATTAATAGTAGTATCTACGTTATCTTTGGAGATATATAATTGAGATGATGGAGGGATGAAGTGAATATGGGAGCCTGAGGAGCAGGCTGAAGAGATTAACATTTAAAGGTAGGAGAGGAGACGAAATCTCAGACCAAATATCAATAGGTGGTCAAGAAGGTCCAGGCGGACAAGAAAGAGGACGAGAAGATCCAGTTGGAGGAAAGAAAGAGGAGGAGAAGGTCCAGTCTGAGAAGAAGGTAAAGGCCAAGGGGGGGTGGAAAGCCAAGATGACACAGGTCAAGGGGGAGAGGAACACCAAGATGGCCCAGGCCAAGGAGGAGAGGTAAGGCAAGCTATCCTAGGTCAAGGAGGAGAGGAAAGTCAAGATGGCACAGGTCAAGGAGGAGAGGAAAGTCAAGCTATCCTAGGTCAAGGAGGAGAGGAAAGTCAAGATGGCACAGGTCAAGGAGGACAGGAAAGTCAAGATGGCCCAGGTCAAGGAAGAGGAAAGCCAATATTGCACAGGTCAAGGAAGAGGAAAGCCAAGAAGGCACAGGTCAAGGAAGAGAAAGCCAAGATGGCCTAGGTCAAGGAGGAGAGGAAAGCCAAGATGGTCCAGGTCAAGGGAGAGGAAAGCCAATATGGCACAGGTAAAGGAAGAGAGAAAGCCAAGAAGGCCCAGGCCAAAGAGGAGAGGGAAGCCAAGATGGCCCAGGTCAAGGAGGAGAGAAAAGCCAAGATGGCCCAGGTCAAGGAGGAGAGGTAAGTCAAGATGGCACAGGTCAAGGAGGAGAGGGAAGCCAAGATGGCCCAGGCCAAGGAAAGGAAAACAAAGACGGCCCAGGTCAAGGAGGAGAGGAATGAGGAGAGGCTGAAACGGATGAGGATATGAAGGAGCCTCTTGTAACATCCTTGGCAGCAGACTCCCATGTTTACTTACTTTGGTAACATCCTTGACGGCAGACTCTCTTGTTTACTTACTTTGGTAACATCTTTGACAGCAGACTCTCTTGTTTACTTACTTTGGTAACATCCTTGACGGCAGACTCTTTTGTTTACTTACTTTGGTAACATCCTTGACAGCAGACTCATGTTTACTTACTTTGGGTAACATCCTTGACAGCAGACTCTCTTGTTTACCTACTTTGGAAACATCCTTGACAACAGACTCTCTTGTTTACTTACTTTGGTAACATCCTTGACAGCAGACTCTTTT
>JAVFBW010110367.1:0-16389 GCA_034783835.1 Mopalia ciliata | reverse complement strand
AAATTTGTAAAACATCGTTTTGAACTATTTTGAAATTTCTATTCCTACTTGGAATTTGTCAATTAGTGTTGCTAGAAAACTGATTTAGAAGATATTTAAAGGAAATTAAAGGAATCAAAAAGTAGACATACTGTTATCTTAATAACTATATTACAGTGAAATAATATGTAAAAATAGATATATATATATATAATAAAAAAAACTAAACTGTGACAGTTGGCTGTGTTTTCATTGGTTGAGATATACTTAATTTTGTCCAATCAGCTGAGCTTTAACATGCTGCTTGTGTCAACATTATAATTTGTTTTCGATTTTTATCGCCGTGATTTTATTTATATTCACCAGCCTAACGTGAAGTTCGATTTAAAACTTAAATTATTAAGAAAAAAGAATAGGTTTTGATAGACAAATATTTGATAGATATTAACATAAAACTGTGTTAAAGTTTACTACATTCCGATGTTCCACCTTATATCAACATAAATAATTACTGAGTTATTAAAGTCATATGTCGTATAAGCATGGTAGATTAACAGCATGTTTAACAATATAGATAAATGTAAATTGAATACTATATGTAAGCAATCGAGGCTAGCATGAATTATATCAATTCAACACAATTAAAATACCATCTGTAACGTATATACTGTAGTGCGAATTTAAGAAATGAGGTAAAATTCAACAACCATTTGATATAAATATAAAAAACTTATCTTTCCTACTGTCGTTTATAAATTTTTATGTATTTTCAAAGACAAGTGACCATGTTGTAATTCACTATCCTTTGGATATGAAATCAAATAATATGTCAGACCGTCTCAGACGTGTAATTCGGTGCCAAAAAACGAGTATCTATTCAAAAATCCTAAATAACAAAAGGTTCGCCTGGCGCTTTAATTTAGAACAAAATTGAAAACTTGAAGGGGGGAGATAAAAATATCCAATAATGCCAGTGTCTGTACGGACTGATAATTTTGTGGAGTTTCATCAATTTTCTGTGGGACGAACGATTTCGAGATGAGGTTAGTGACCGAGAGGATGATGCAAAGCGGGCAAGAAAGAATAGCAACCGACACCGACAAGGGTTATCCGGCCACTTAACGTTCTCTTATCACGAGAGACCACAGCATATAAACCGGTGCCGTGATGAGACAACTCAATTCGGAGGAAATTAAACCTACTTCTTCAATCGGGTTAACGTTTTGAATACTCTTCGTGCTGTTAACTTACTGTCTTCTACTTGAACAGATATGATTTTTGTCTTCCACACGAGATGTAAATATATGTGTTTAAGTAATTTTGAAGAAATGTAATAATGTCAAATAGTCACTGAAATGACCGCATAACAATTATAAAAAAATGTATTTTTTTTTGAAAAATAAAAACAAGTACACAATTAGAAAGTTAATTCTTTAAATCCCTACATACATAAGTCTGTTAATTTACTGCACCTTACACTTGAAGACATTACCTGTGTCTAACGTATTACATACTATGTACAATGTGCTTGTTGGAGCCTCAGAATATTGCATATTTAAATACAGCTATTACAAAAAATTATAGTATCTCATAAACTTCTGGAATTAGAAATCGAATAAATCAAGTGAAAAGAAATTGGAAAATTCGTTTATCAATAATTTCATTTCATTATTTGATTCTTTCCGATAATAAGTTGAACTTTTTCGTGAAAAAAGTAAAATTTGGATGTTAAGGTAATTGGAAATGAACCCTAAAGTTACCGAGTTATGTCCTCCATTCTGCAGTTAGATGGGAAGCGTGTCCTGTAATGGCGGACTTTGGTGGCCAGGCCCGACGACTCTCCTCGCTTCCCTGCTCACTTCAGCCCTATTGTCCTCTCCATATACCTCCAGTCTGTAGTCCGCGTCCAGGTTAGGGCCAGGTAAAGACAATGTTATATAGGTAAAAGTAGGTTTAGGTAGTTAAAAGGTGTACTGAAAACGATGAACAAACGTTAACTAAGCGAGATAGCCAGAAAACTGTGACCTGCAGCGAACGACTGACGGCACAGATACCCAAAACAAACTCCCTCTCTAGTCGGGCCAGTAAAATATGAGACTTTTATTTGAATTTCTCCGTGTTGACTTTAGAAGCCGAAGGAAAATAAAATACGCCAAACTGAGTATATTTACCCTGGCTCTCGTCGTATCGATCGAAACAATGAGTCGGTATAGGGGGAGATGTGTGAGGCCTGAAGGCCAGGGGCTGAACTGCACCATATCAGGCGAACAAAATCACAAAACTAAGCCCCCCGAATAGAGCTTTATTAAAAACCTGAGATACCCCAATGATGGTTGCAGGGTATTCAACCAGGGAAAAAAAAGTCCTGAAGAAAACTACGTGAATAAAAATTGGGATAGAATTGTAAGGGCATTAAGCAAGGCCTAGTGGAAGCATATCGAACTGAGTGGAGTCTATAGGATAAAAGAAAAGAATGGTATAATAATGGCAGGCATAGTCCGCATTGATTCTCTATCGACAAAACAAATAGAGACAGGGGAAAAAAACGAAGATGGCACATTGCTATTTTCTTGAGAAACACACGTGCTCCGTTTCTCCTTTGCGCCTATTATTCACAATGGCCGACGCGGATTGGAAAAATGAGCGCAGAGCATAGTATGGTGCAAGCCTTTTGACGAAGCACTTTCTGGGACTTATAGGTTAAAATAAGAGGTTGTTTTGTGTGGATTCTAAGCTGGTCTGGTGGTCGGTGCTGCTCACAGCATCTGTGTACCTGCATAGTTGGCGACCTCTTCACTGATACACTACCGACATGATACCAATGAACATAAGGTGTGAGGCTATCCTCGTCATCTTCTCCACAGAAAACATACATTAACAGACTGTAGAACAACACTCAATACGCTTAATGAATTAAAGAAAATCGTTGTTACACGAATTTAAAACGGCACACCGTAGTTACTGTGCAAGTATACTGTCACGTCTGTAGACTTTGCACTTGTTTTCTATAATTTTAGGAAACACAACAGGAATGAATTTTCGAAAAGTATATGTAATTGTCTGGTATTATCATGGATAAATACGCCACCCGGGATAGAGGCATTTCTTAGAATGCCAAAAGTATAACTTTTGCTAAAAATATCAAGTTTCCGTTATAATTTTATTGCTATAAAAAGTGCCAATTTAACAAAGATAATTTTGGTAAGTTAATACTTTAGTCGATTTTATAACAGGAAAAAAAAATAATTTTAACACAATTTCGTTGATAATCTGTACAACAGTGTCTTTAAATCTGTTAGACAATAAGCATGCGTTACCAGTAGACTTATCACTTAAAACAAAACCGTGGCAAAGGTAAATTACATTTGTTAAGAGCTTCATGGTATTGTATCTCCCAGTAATCCAATGTTTAATAGCTTTTATGTTTGTTTAGGTTTAACTGTATACACATGTACTTAGCTTATAGCAACGACCAATAAAACGAGACAAAAAAAACCCCAACAATTTAGCAATATATCAAACCCATTGGCTTGGATGAAAATTTGGGGTCGCTATGCTCTAAGGCTTTGTAGCTCAGTCGGTTGAAATACTGGCCCTGCTAGCAAAATACCCGGGTTCGAATCCCGCTGAAGTCAAGTACAATTGTCTTTTTCTATAGTAAAAATTTATAAAACGCAGCAAACCCAATTATCTTGGTAGACAAGCAAATTGTTTTAGAGTAACCGAAAACCTTGCAAAGTTGTTAAAGTTAACATTCCGGTTAAGGAACGAGCTTTTTTTTAGCTGAGAAACTGAAGCATGGCAATTACGTTATTGTTCAATAAATTTTTATGTATATAAATGCAAATAGAAATTTGAATATTGCGAAATTATTAAAATCCTGACATTTCTTCTTTTGATTCATATGTAGTTTTAAATTTCCTCATTTGGATAAGTCAGTGGCACCGGAATGTTAATTTTAACACCATCGATTGTAGTTGCTATAATTTCCTTACTTATTCCGCTTATTGTTTTGCAATTATTCAACAGTTGCCCACTTCTCTCTATATAAACCCGCAAATAAGGTCATGTCCAAATTGTACGTTCAGTAAAGCCTAATGGTAAAATTAGAAAATTAAAAATCAAAAACAAAAAAAAACCTAACAAAAAACAACCAAAAAAACCCAACAAAAAAAAAAACAAACAAACAAATACCTTGCAAAATGAAGAATTATGGACCATAGTGACATTACAACTTAAAAGCGAGGTGACGTCATATGCTGCCGTGCGATAAAGCTTTGTATATGCCCGGAAAGATTGTGCTCGCTAATGCCGTCAAGATTATCTCTGCTTGAAAAGATAACGTCTTATTATCTGAGGTGACATAACTTAGGTTGATAGTGTCAAAGGGCTGGTCATCTAGATTTCCCCTGCACCTGGCCTTAGTATGCTTAGTTTTGACAACTTCTTAATTTGAGTTGTAAGACATGGAATAATTTTAAAATAATTTTGAAACAGTTGGGGAAAAGCAGAAGGTCAAGGTTCATGGTACGCTTCAAGGATTATAAACATCCTTCAACTCCCTTGTCTAGATGTGTTGACGAACAGCTGTATGTCTACATTGAAATAATCTGGCTGTATTCTCGAAATTAAACATTGAACTATATGAGCCTTATAAAGGTATGATTCAATCTCCCTCGCCAGTAATGAATAGAGAAGCAAAGAAGCGCTGTCTCAACGAAACAATGGTATTTGATGCAATGTATATTAGATAAGTATAGGACATGTTAGAGTGTTTCTATATTTCACATATTCTGCATAAAATTTGTGTTTTGTTTGTATCCCCCCCCCCCCCCCCTACACACACACACACATTTTGCCTTAACCAAAATTTTCTCATTTTTCATGTGACGTACAATTTGTTAGTAAATGTTTCCTTGTTGAAAAGCATTATATTATATAAACTATGCCTGTTGTGATAGCCATGCGTAAGTGTCTAGGGCAATATGTATCAGCTGATTTTAAACACAGAAACCTTATCATACATAAAACTTCCATGTTCAGCTCGTTGTTATTATTAAAGAAAGGGGCTGTGGTAACACTATGCAAATATACTTTTAAATACATATCTATATTTGTCCTGACAAGTTAGCATATATTTATATCTTTAAACATATTTGTATAATCTATTTACCCCAAATCTGTTGTGTGCATATATTAAAACTGTACAACACACTTCGTTTACACAAAAACTAGAAAATATTAAGTACGTTGTAAGGACTCCTTATAAATAAAGGCAAATCAATTTTCGGGGTTTTAAATCTTGTGCTTATTTCGCTTGGCTCTTATACACTTTGAATTGACACACTATAGTGTTTGAAAGGGAAATCTAGTTTATCAATGATTCTTGTAAAATAAATTTAAATAGCAGAAATAATGTTGAATTTTAATTTATATATTAGGAAATTATTTTAAGATTAATTTATTTATATTTTACAAATTGTTGTGCTAGTTGAAATTCATAACATGCAATATTTTTGTATGTTTCCTAATTGTTTGGGTTCCTTTACCAGGTTATTTCGCGGGTGTTGTTTTGTTTGTTTGTTGTGTTTTGTGGATGTGCCGAGATCGACAACTTTTAATCCGGCGTTTTCCTCACCCCATTAGAATTAAAATACAGTTGAAGCTGACAATTTAAATGTAAATTTGGGTAGACAATCCAACTGACTAAGGTGGCGTGTGGTCGGTTAATTACTCACGAATATGTCGGTATGTTAACAACTTTACAATACACGACCCGACCACACAGCTATTTTCAACCTGAACTTTGGAGAAGAACCATCCTCGAGGCGACAATTCTCCATACACCGGGGTATCCCTATCGCACAGGTAATTCCGATGAGGAACAGACAAAATATGATGAACGTCTGTCCAAAAGTTGCAATGCTGTATAAATAGGGCTATGCATATCAATTCTTTTGTATTTACAATTTTACATAGAGACTATAATACGCCTAAACCATTCCCAAACCGATGCACAAGTCTACTCAAAGGCACATCTTTCATATAGGTTTTTTTTTCAAGACACAAAAATATTTAAGAAAACTTTAAGAAAGGTTAATATGAGTTATGTGTATGAGAAATTCCTGCTTAAAACATTTACAATCTGAACCAAGTACAAAGTCTAAATTCCTAACTTGAATCAGTTTTTTTAAATTTAAATTAAATTTAATCTAAGTAATTAAAATAATCATTACGGCTAGCGAAAAGACCCTTATAATTGCTGAATTCTATATAGGTCACAACATTGAATATCGCCACTCAGTTTTCGCAATGCTATTTATCGTAAGCCTAAATGTGCGAGTTGGTATATTTTAAAACCAATTTGGAGACAAGACTATATACTGTGAGGTGAAAACATTTTGCCATGAAGCGATATATACCACACACTAAATAAAAGTCTAAACACGGTTTGATTGATAGAATGGATAGATAGACAGTTTTAAATCATGTATTGTTAGTTTGAAGAAGTCCAGAGACCGTACTGGACGAAAGCTTATTGAAGCCAAATATATTCAGTTTGTATCCAAATGTACGTTAAATGCAGTCCTTACCCACCGAGTAAGCGCATGGATATCTTTGAATCTATACACATTTGTTTTGTTTGATTGATTTTCATTCTCACGTTCTATCCGCCATTTTGATATGTTATTTATATTTTAATTCTATTTTGGTGACTTTGAAACATATGCACTCCATATATATACCATTTGGTCGCTTAATTATCTGGTCTCGACTTGCCCATCCACAAATAGTTGATCAAATTAAAAAAGTTAGACAATCTAACTTTTTGGGTTCCTCTTCTTTAAACTTGAAACCAACAATTTAAAATTTTACTTTTTCAATTGTGTTTTTCCTATCTCGTCTGTTCGACATTTTGGAATTCAAACTGAATAAATGTGGTGTTTTATAAATTGTCTTCTCCTCGACTTTCAAACAAATTCACTTTACATGTGCTGCATTGCTTTTCCTGTATCCTCACTCCGCGTTAGAATTAACTGGGCTTAAAACTTCAGTTAAAGGCATCGGTGGAAAGGTTAAAAACTCCGCCGGGTCTAAATCAGTTGGTAGACGTGAGTGAATGTAGGTGGTAAAGGCGACACACCTGTTAAGACCAGCCCAGGTGCAAAACCCTATACTTTGATACCTGGATTTTTTTTCAACCTGGTCTAGTTTAACTCACACTGGTCCCTTTCTTTTAAGCAGTACACTTAACTTTCGTGGAAAAGGTTTAAAGTTTCAACACTCACCCTTGACCTTCAAATTCACACGCTTTTACCAAAGAATTCGTTTTCATCGGAAACGAGTTTATAGGTTGTATAATTTTTTTAAGGTTTAATTACAAATACAAAAAATATCTCAAATTTATCAGTATACGTTTTGTTGCTTTACTTATTTTAAATTACAAGTCTACTCAATATTTCGGAACGGGCGAATTTTAACATTGTTGAATTTCCCGTCTGTAAATAAATGGAACACATTGAATATTGTACCGTTATGGTACGAAGAAAGGTATACTCTGTTGTTTAAAATATCTCTGTATTGCTTTTTTTTCATACGATTTTACAATAAAGAGTTCAAGTTCAGTTTTCAAAGTATACGACAAACGTAAAGCCGTTTAAGTTTAAACTTATATATTTTTAGCTAAGTTTAGTAAAATTTGTCCGCAAAAAGGCTTTGATGGTACTCTTTTTAAAGCATCTGTATTACTTTACATTCAATGGTGCTCTTGGGCATGTTTCCACTTTTCATAGCACTATATTGAATTAAAAACATAGGCACAATTGAAAATTTGAAATAGACATTATTAATGTATAGTAATTATGATATATTTTGTTTTGAAGGAAGAAAATAAAATAAATGTGAAACAAAGAATCTGTATTTTCTGACTAGCTGCGTTGGCAATATTTATCGTTCGTCCATATATATACTGCTGATTTACGTGAGGCAAAAACAAAGACGTGACTAAGAAAACGAAAACGGACTTTTGTCATCAGGCAGTGTGGTTTACGGTGGCTATATAAATCCTATTTAGACAGAGAATGCGAACGTTGGCGGTCAATATGACAAGACAAGAAGCATGGACTATTAAATGGCTGGTGATGATTTTTAAGTTCTTGTACATAAATTAATGAAAGCACAGTCCTGTGGTCTAGTCCGTGTTCCCTAAATATACAAGTTTTATGATGTATATTTTGATACAACCACTGTAACCATAATCTAAATATATATGAAATATTATGGGGAGCTTTTATTGGGTATTAGCAAAATAGACCGCAGCTAGTGATGTTCTTTGGTTAATAAAATAAAACAAAGTCTGCAAATCAACAGATAGGCTGAAATCTGGATTGAAATTAATTATAAAGATATGGGAAAATTCAGCAATATGAAATTAAACAATAACTTTTCAAACGTGGAAATATACCTTAAAACTTGCGACACATTTTAATTACCAGAGTAACTGACTGAAATAACCTTATACTGAGATCATTTTTAGAGCACATAGGTTTTGTTTAAAATCTCTATATCTGAGAAAGAGTAAGTATATAGAATAAGTGAGCTACTGTTATTAAGCGATTATCAAAACAAAAATAAAAATGGGTTAAATTGGAATTTTCAGACAATGGAAGTTTTTTTATATATATATATATATATATAACCAAAAAAAACCTCTGTAATAAAGAATTCAGACAAAATGAGGTCTTGACATTTGTTTCATGTTAGTTATTCTCGGTAAATAGAGGCATAGGCCGACAATTATCGCTGAATAATACTGTCGCCTATAATCGGTAAAATTTGTTCTGAATTTTATATTTAACCTAATGTTTAAATACTGCTGCTTAAAATGAGAAAATTTATTTAAACCCTTTTTGAAGATTAAGCATGGACAAATTGAATGCAAAATATAATCAGAACTAAAGACAGACTTTAACCTCTACACTTAAAAGTGATATTGAAATAAAAATTATGCTACTTATTGTTGGATAAATTTTTCAATACGGGTATTTGTGTAAGAACTTAATCGTAAGTCTCCGCTTCATCGCACATTCCTTGTAAAAACTTCATTCGGTTAAGTATAAGTGTCGGACTGTAATTTATTTTCAATACAGACATTCAAAAAACCATCACCGCAATAAAAAGCGGCTTTACAGATTTGACGTATATATTTTCCAGTTCGACATGAAGTTGAACAAAAGTGTAAAATGGAAGGAAATTTAGGTCGAGTGTTGAACGCCCTGAGCTTAAGCCAGTTGTACCTGAAGTTCTTCTCCACATACTGAATCTATACACAGGTTAAGTCTAGGATATAGAAAATCGGGCGATATCTGAGTCATGGCAAAGATAAAACCCCTAACCTTTTACTATGGATAACAGTTTTAACTCACAACTTTACCGTACATAGCAACGCTAACATTTTGCCGCGTTAAAACTGTACAAAATTATTTCACGTGATGAATTTCACAAAGCCGAGAAGTATGGAAACTGACATCTACAAAACACCATCTCGCTTCTTTTCAGTTTGTTTTAAAACAATTCGTCATAATGGACAATGTATGAAACACAGACCGAAATAACTAATCAGTGTGTATTTTTGTTTAGATTCTCAAATTTAACATATGTCCAATTACAAACATATTACCAACTGAAGTAAGCGTTTTAATTTCGCATCGTCTTTATGAAATCCATCACACATTGAAATAAATTAATCTAATTAAGTAACAACATCAGTGACAGAGAAGTAACACACGAAATCAAGAAAGTTAACTCAAAGGCATTTTGTTTTTCACGTTTTAAGACATTTATGTATGTTCAATTGTTCAGAATTGTTTTTACAGTCCAATAGAAGAAATTATTGTCATTTTACCAGTAATGGCCTGAAATATTGATCAACTGTGAAAGAAAGAAAAAAACATTAAACAGTAAATCCTTTCGATGAGACGAACAAAAATGTGAAATTGAATTTCATCATTTAAATGTATATAGGATTGAATGAGACAACTGTTAAAATCCCTAACGGGCTGGTAGACCGGTAGCAGGTTTGTACAGAATGTAGTAAAATCTCGGGCCAGTGTAAAAGTTTCTTTTCTAAAACCCTGTTTAAGATTAAAAATATTCGCGTTGAGTTTAAGTCAATAAAATATCTTAAGGCGAAGTCATGGTTTTACATGAGACTGGGCAATCCTATTATATGGTTTTTTTCTTGTAATCTCTCGCTACAATTAAAATTCGCATAAAACAACTAGACTAATTTTGTCCGATAAAAATTCATTCTCACAAAATAATTATCAAACTTTGATAAACTAAACAATAAAGAAAATTCATGATAAATTACATCCATACTGTACAAGACTATACGTACGTTTAAGCACAAAGTCTAACCCAAAAACAATTCGAAAATCATTCTCGGGATAAACGTCATCAACAAAAAAACAAACAAAATATAGAAGAGTCAAGCTAACATTTGTATAACGACTATTTTTCCTGAATGAGACTGGATCGCTTGACTTTCGTCGAAAAAATAAATTTCCCGAGGAGAAAAAAGTCTCCAAGGTATTTTCAGAGTTATTGTCTTATAGAGTTTACAAACCCTAAACACAACGAGTGGCACTTTGTAGAACTACGACTAAGACGATGAAGAGTTCGTCAACTAAACACTATGTAGAACGGAGACATTTTTTTCATTCAACAGATAAACATATCTACACAACTCCAAATTGGAGTGAGGATTCGTATAAAAACAATAGAAGTTCAGATTGAAGCACATGGCGGACACAAACACAGCTTGTTTTCAGATCCCATATTCCACAAACGCACAGCATATTGTTCGTTTTCCGACAGCGTCTTTTGGGCCTAAATGAGAAGGGCAAAATGTCTGCCACTGAGAACGACAGGCCCATAGACTGTATAACACATCGAATGTACGATTGTCCGCCCAAAATCTTGCCCATTCATAGAACAGAATATATGAAAATTTGAATCTAATATTAAAATATCAATGGTCCATTTTGAAGTTTTATATGAGCACAGTTTTCCTTCATAAACTTGCCGTTGAATGTGGAGTGTAAGTTTTGTAATAACTGCCATCATTTGTCATTGGCGGCGATGAGTCTTTTGGCATATTTAAAGGTGACATTTGGCTATAGCCATACCCCTGCATGTCATACAGTTTCATGTCCAGTTTATTCTCCTGTGAGGACATTAGGCTGGTGATTGAGAAAGGATGATTAAAGTGCGGCCCGTTAAGCTGATGGACGGGGGGCATCATACCCGGAGGAATATCATGGTGCTGGAGCGGATGAGGGTGCGGGTGTCGTGATAGAGCTGACAGGTCGTTCACGGAGGAGGGGGGTTGCTGGTGTTGATGTTGCTGCTGAAGTTGTGAGGCTGAAAGAGAAGGAGCGGGTGGCGTGGTGGTCAAGCTGGGTTCCATTTTAGGTGTGTGGCCCATGTCCCCTGCAAGGGAGTGGGGCGGGGTGTCCGGCTCAGATATGCAGTCAGTTGTTGTTGTTGGTGATGGAGAGACACACCCGTTATGTGGCGGGGTGTCTTCACCAGGGACATGAGATGCCCTGGCAGCCTGACGAATAACTTCCTTCTTTGGACACTTAAATCGTTTCTGTCTCCTCAGGTAGCAGCCATTTTCAAACATATTACCTGAGTCAGGGTGTAGGGTCCAGTAACTTCCTTTCCCAGGACGGTCAGGAGTCCTAGGCACTTTCACAAAACAATCGTTAAAAGATAAACTATGTCTGATAGAGTTCTGCCATCGCTGTTGATTCTGGCGATAGAAAGGAAACAGATCCATGATAAACTGGTATATTTCACTGAGAGTACACATTTTGTTCGGGGATTGTTGGATAGCCATTGTGATAAGTGAGATATAAGAATAAGGTGGTTTCGCGTGTGTGTAACTCCTCCGGTAAGTCTTCTCCCTTGCTCTGTTGATAGCCTGGGCTCGGTTCAGATCTAGAGCGTTTCTCATGGGGGACATGGCGCCGTTCATCCCGTTCATGGGTGGCATACTTCCCATAGCAGTCATCCCGTTCATACCACCCATAGTGTTCATAGTGTTCATGCCTCCCATGGTAGCTGGCATGGCCATACTGCCCATACCCATGCTGGTCATCCCGGCAGCTCCCATTGATGTCATCCCCATAGGCCCGTGCATAGGTTGAGGAGAGTAAGAGCTCATATTTCCCATAGACATTGAAGACATTGAGCCAGGCATGGTGCCCATGGAGCCCATACTGTTCAGGCTATTCATATTGTTCATAGTGGTCATAGAGTAACCGCTTGTACTCACCGAGTCGTACGGGGACTTGGTTGACAACATTGTCATGCCGTCTTGCAGCCCTAGGACCATATAGAAAACAGCTCGTACAACTCCACTGATCAGCTTTCAAAACACGAGAAATCGTGGAGGCAAATTGTAAGCACTTGAGAGAAGCAGAGGTAAAAATATAGCTAAACGAAGGCGACCTTTGGCAAATATACCTTGCTCAGAGGAACGCCCCCATATTCCTTCTTGTTGAGAGTGTAGCCAATCAACGCCGAGTCTAGTGCATGACCCGCCCACTTTTGTCCTAAAGCACTGTTTGAACCTTTTATCGGGTGGTTGTTCAGGAGATGCTTGTCAATCACTATGTCACAATCCGCCCAGGGCTGGAAAACGCGCGCAGTGATGACAGTTCCAAACACTCCGATCATTTCAAATAAATATGATAAAATAAAATTGGAAATAAGACAAATGTCCCCAACAAAGATATCATATACGTAAATATGTTGACAAAGGACTAAATTGTAAACCGTTTTGCTTAGACTAGTGTATATAACTTCATTACCGTGATGAAATGGTTGCCCATTATAGTTTTAAACAATTCTATCTGGATTGGGTGAATGGAAGGGGATCGTTGTAAGCTCCAGCGATTTAAGCTCTGGTCGCGGTATAAGGGGAGTAAGTTGGGTTATAACGAGCGTTTTGTGCTTTTTTCTAGACGTCTCTCAAATTCAACCCGTGGCCTATATTTCTTGCTGTTCAAAAAATAGACATACGAGTGCGAAAAAAGATCAAGTTGGGGGTCGTTTATAATATATGAACAAATACCACAGACACTTGAGATGTTCCCCACGGCTCATCACGAAGAAGCAGATTTTCAATAAAACTTTGCAATTCACTTGCTCCTTTTCAAATAAATCTTTTATTGCAGGGATGTTTTTCTATTGAATTGCCGCAAAGCCGAATTTGTAAGAAATTCTAATAGAGTGGCCCCAATCTACTGTCCGCTTTCAAACCTTAGGCTTGGTTCAATCAGATGTATGTGTGTATAACAGTATATAAAGCATTCTGAATGGTGCATTGATAGACTTAGTCATACAAGATTGCGTGGTTTATTCATTTACGTATACTGCGACAGATAAAGAATCCCAGTTTTGCCCTTATGTACCGGATTTATGCCTTACAGGGTGTGTTGGTATAACTGCAATGTTATCAGTTTATAACCACATATAAGACCAAGTAAGATGTGGAGACTCATAGTTCTGTGTACAACATATGGACTAAACAAACTCTTGCTTAGAAATTATGCAATGTTTAGTTTCGTGTAATCACTTATATCATAGTTGCATTCATTACACAACTGAAAACTAACATAGATAACAGCGTATATAGTTATTATGTAACGTTAATAATAAGTACAGAGGGTACCTAATAAGGAAGTTTGTTACTGAATAGCAAACTCCTTAATGACACTCGGACAATTCCATATGCATGTATTTCCGTATTTTAAACGAAACGATGTGTGGATCGCGATGTAAGTTTATTTGCTCAGGGGGTGCGTCAATTCAATATTGACAGTATTATGTACCTTTATTCTTTCAAATTAAAGGTACGACTTCCTTTTTTTAATTATCATTTTACCTGAGACGCGAAATAATTATTCCTTTTATAAAGGTAAGGCTTATAAGGTTTCCTGGTCAACTGGCTGAAAGTCGATAATTGTAATTTTAGTAAGAATGTTAAATAAATCCTAACCATTATTAAAAATGCTACAAAGTGTTTAAATATACTTTGCACAGCATTGGTAACTACCACAGTGATCAAACTAAGGTTGAATTATGACAGAAAAAACAATAAACATGTGGAAAACAAAATAAGATAAATTTAATCAGTGTGTACTTCAAACTAAAGCAGGTGAAATTGACATCCAATAGACAAGAGTTAACCCCATATTGCATTCAATTTAATTGGGATTATATTCTGATCTGCCCCTATAGTGTGGCGTAAAAAGGTTTATACAGTGTCATCAAAACGTGTTTATATTTCTATTATCTGTTAGAATTGGGTATAAATATTTGCAGACTGTTATTATGACAGTTCATTCACGCCCCACTGTGTAATAACAGCGGGCTGTAAACAATATTGACCACAGGACCAAATTGCCCAATAAAGCCTATCAATGGTTTGGTTCTGTAAGAGAAGGGGAATAGAGCAAAAAGGTGGTTAATTGATTTACACGGGAACAAAGCGAACGATAAATTGTTCTTATTGCATGTTAAAGTAACGTCCCCTAGTGGCCAGTTAAAGATATTTGTGTGAAAATCGTTTTCACGTCTAATAAAGTATCCTAACATATCCTCGTTACAGGGGTGCTACAATAATACCCCAATGTATGAAGCAATTAGCACTGCGGGTTTTTAGTAACACTTCTAAGCGTTGACAGGGCTAATCTCACAATGGTTTGTACCCGGAAAGTAAGTATTTATTTACATTATTGATAGCGAACTATACGAGTGGGGATAATTGATTTACACCTTTTTTCTTGTTTCTTAGATTTTCTTTAACACAAACATTATGAGTTTATCACCTCTAATAAACCCCTGTATTGAAACCTATCATTTGAGGTTAATGCCCCTCATCTAATCCCCACCCCATATTGTAAGGCTATATTAAATACTTGCACTTATCCAGAAATCTGCATCACCAATACATTTATCCGATAGAAATTGAAAAATAAAGAAGAATAAACCATGTTAGAAAATAAAATCGATAACTTCTTAGAAATCTGCCTAACTTAAAAAGACTATATGCAATCCTGGGATAGATTGGCTAACAATAAATGAGTTTTCTTGTTTAGACCTAAATAGGCCCTTTACCCAGTCTATGCAGCTTCACTGACGTCTGAACTGTTTCTTATTTTCTTATTTCAGACGGTTAACAGCCAGTTTTTTTTTCTCACTAAAAACCCTCATAAAACTGCAGTACAATCAGCTTTGTGTCTAGATGTCACATCTCGATAAGCAATAAGAATAGATGGATCATCATCGCCCCATATTATTTAATATTCATAGTGTTATACAAGAAAGCATTAATACAACGTGATACGCTAGGCTATCCATGTAAGGTAGTCAACTTTACCTGTTTAATAAGATGGTCAATGTCTTACAAAGCTGCAACAACGAGCTCCAAGCCCTTTTATTTATAGAAAGAGAAATTGGATTAAATAGACAATGGTTTGTTAGCTATTTAACGCAGATCCCAACTAAAACTCAATGTATGTGTTTTTAGATTTACGTGTTGAACTGATACAAACATCTATTAGAAAGCACAACTCCGCGGTTTGAAGTGGTTGTGAAAACAGGCAACTATAAACCTTGGTCGCTATTTGGCTTCATCGAAGAAACTCCGATATTAAGTCAATAGGAAAATTAATTAGACTAATAAGAGTAGAAGAAAGCTAATTTGAGAGTTTTATAGCAACAATCATTGATTTATTCTTCAGTTCTTGTTTTAAATCCTCTCAGAGACCCTGAGTGATCAGAGAGATGAAACGGGCCGAAGAGTTGTTGTTTTTGAAGCTAACAATTTACACTGCCGATTACGTACTAGATTAAGTACACATGTTACGTGTGTTGTTTGTATGCTGTAAGACTCGGTTAAGCAGCCAGACAAACATACTGCTGCACAGGACCTGCACTGACCTACGCCCTGTATCATAACACCAACGTGTAGATGTGACGTATTCAGTTTTGATCTGATCGTCAGAAATTGGTACGAAATAACTGGGCCAGGTTTTGTTTGCCAAGGTGATAAAGCTGCGGGTTAATCGGCCCGCGTGCCACCCTGGCAGCGACATCACTCCGGAAACAGGCAGTCGCGTTTTACCAGACCAGTCCTCAACCATCGAGATATGGTCGCCAGAAAATCGCTATTGATATTTGTTCCCAAAATCTTTCGACATGCCTTGTGTGGCCCTAACTGCTTCTCACATTTAACTTTGAATATAGAGATAAATATGTCAACACGAGATGAGCCGGCCAGAATCTGAAGGTCTTAGCAGGGATTAGAACATCCTCGTATTATTGGTTGCTAGG
>JAVFBW010110366.1:0-26317 GCA_034783835.1 Mopalia ciliata | reverse complement strand
TCGCTGTAGAAATGCAAAAATAGCAAAAGGCACAATGTAAGTACCTGATTGACACAACTACAAAGTTTGGTTAAAAATATTCAACGGTAATCGAGATATCATATGCTCCGGAAACCAAAGCGTGACAGACGGAATAACGGGCGGACGGACAGACATTTGGAGCGCTTTATACCCGCGACTACTTCGTAGCGGGGGAATAATAAGTTGGAAGAGGCCTAATATCTGTGGACTCTGAGGCAATATATTTTGCTCATTGAAGTATAAACTTATAGGCAAACGAGACATAAACATGAACATGAAATCAGAAATGACCAGCACTAAAATACATGTACATAGAATTTTATAATCTTTTGTTGTTGGTTTAACCTAAAGAACTCAATATAGTGCAAAATGTTTACAGGAAGATTTTTGAAGAAATAAACTTGTTAAAATTAAAATTAATATCCCTGTTCCAGCGCATTTAATTGAGGCAACTGTTTGGGTTTGAACCCATGCCATGTCTGTCAATCTAAATATTGGCTCAGAAATTAAATAACAGCTATTATAAACAGTATTTAATTCAAATTCTAATGCCGATATACATGGACAGGTGCACAAATTAGTTCATTTACATTTGAATGTACATAGAATTTTGAATAAGTTTAGTTAATATATATCAGAGTTGAGAACAACTCAATGAAATTTATGCAAATCAAGTAGAAATTAATGATATCTGATTATGTTTTTATGATATAGGTGTTATGAGCACTAGCATGGTATTACATCACTGTTGATACATGATGTAATGTCACATGTGTTGTTTGATTGGGGGTTTATTTCATTCTCAAGGCTATTTTACTTGAATAATGGAGTTGGTACTTTTTCAGGCGAAGCTGAGCATCCCTGGCCCTCCACCCCTTATGATATTACAGCCAGAGACCTACATGTAGTCTGACTACCTCATATATGTACATTGTACAATATGTTGGAGGAGAGTCACCAGTAAGACATGTCACCGCTGGCCCATTCTAACCCTTGAAGGGCACAGTCCCATAAGGCAATGTGATTTAATTGACTAGTAGGTTACAATGCCTAATTATTGATCAAATGTACATCAAGGAAATCAATCAAACATATATTTATAAACACAAAACTAGTATTGACTAGGTATGTTTATTAAATTTAATCCGCTATTTGATGATGTCATGCTATGTTGAAGATCTATCTCTTACCCAGCAGTGTTAGCAATTTAATCTGGTGTTAGTGGAAATGGTCTTTTGAGCAATTGGCTCAGGGACTGTTGTTTTCTGTCAAAACATTTTTTTGTTAATTGTTTATGTTGGACATGGTCTCAACTTCTGGCCGCACATATTCATCTAACTGCTTCAAAGTATGTTACGAATATCTGCGCAAGTTTTCAACAATTTTTATACTACTTTTTGCACACTACCTTTGAAATTATATTTATGTAACTAACCTATTGTGATAGTTGTCTGTAAATGTCAAATTACATAAATGTGGTTGAAATACTCAGTGACATCAAAAATGTATAAAAACTGTTCAAATTTCAATTAAGCATGAAACAGTCAAACACATTAATAGCCTTCCATGCAGTTTACAGCTGTATGGTAAAATACATGTGTGTTATCTTGTGGTTTTCTTCTCTGCTCAAAATATAGAAAAATATTAAATATTTGTGGCAGGATGAAATTCTTCATGCCATTCACTTTGGAAAACAATAAAGCTATTTGAGCACGAACATTCACTTTAAAACATGCACAAGTTAACAAAACATTCCTGCTCCGAGTTATGTGTAAAAATTATACCTAACTAAAGTATACCTGTATCCTGCCAAGTGAGCACACCACTCCTTCAGGTCACATGCATTTACAATGCCTACCTTAACCCTGGAATCTTTCTGTCTCATCATTTCTGTACTAAGTTCCACTATCTTGTTGGCAAGCCATTTGTTGATAGGGATCAGGATGATAGCAAAGGCAAGACCAGCCAAAAATGCCAGCCCTACTTGCTGATGTAATAAATATAACGATACAGCAATCTGAAAGGGTAAACTCCAAAATGCATGGAAACTTGGACAAAAGTTAACAATCCTGTCAGTGTCAGTAGACATAAAATTCACAATTTCACCAGTGTTAAATTGGGATATGGATACCGAATTTACAGACAAAGCTTTGCGATAGACTGTGCAAATTATAGCAGCACGAATCTTGAATCCAACCACTTTGATATGGTAGTTGAACTGTGTTGAAAAAAACATGCCAAATAATGTTGAAGCAAATAATCCAGTGGCATATATGTAACCATTAGACTCAGATTCGTTTGGATTTTCCATATACGACACTAACAAGTTTAAGAGAAGTGGTCCAGCGAAGCCTATAGCATCAGCCAGTAATTTCAAAATACCTAAGCAATAATATTCACAGCCAAAAGTTTTATTTAAAGCAGATAATAAAGTTCTTTTTGAGCCAGCATTTTGAGATGCCTCATTTCTTTGCTGATTGGGTGTCTGAACCAAAACATGAGATATATAATTAGAATTTTCTGGGTTATCAAACTCACTATGTCTTGTATCGGAACTTTTCAAGTCTAACAAATTACTGGGATGTTTCTGCAAATTGTTAAAAACAGCATTGAATTTTAAATGCGTTTTTTGTGTATTCAAGCGTTGTGGCAGGGTAAATAAGTCGTCTGCATTTTTTATTAACTTCTTTGCACCCTTCACCATCATTGGAGTAACCCAGTGAAATGTTAGTTGTGAGAAGCGGTTTGCAACCTCGGCCACACCTAGAGAATCTGCCAACAATTTAACAGTACCGTATCCTCTAATATGCCTAGTTCCTGACAATAAACCATCACTTTCACCTTGAATGTTCAACGTGTTGTTAGCTGGGCCGGTATGTTTAGGGTAACCTGGAATGATTGTAACGAAGTACAAAATCTGTAAACTAAGGCTAATGTAGGTAATAACTTCGTCTATAGTGTCATGGAGAATGGAATGTTCTATATGCTGCAGGATTGCTGACCGAACTTGAACAGCAGATGAGAGCAGAGTCAAAACTACAGTTAAATTAAGTAATACTGGTCCTCGCGTACTGCACCAAAACATAAACTTTAACCTCCACTGGAAAATACTGTGAAGGAGCCAAGCAAAGGCTACAGTACCACAAGTCACTCCATCCACAATGCTGACTTGTCGACGCTTTGTGGCTGCGAGGAGAACTATCTTTAGGACTGAAAACATGGCAAGCAATACAGAAAGAGCGAATCGAATTTTAATGTTCCAACGCCATCTTGACGATAAATATACAGCCGTGCGACGTTTCTGGGCAAGATAGAAAGCACTGAACACTAGTAAAATAGCATGTGTAGAACACACGATAGCAACTTGTTCAAAACAGTACCCAAAATCAGACTGCACCCACGTGCTAATGTTTTCACCCCGCCCACAAAAATCCTGCCAGTTCCACTTCGGCATGTTGTCAGTTTTTGTTCAAGGTTGTCCAATGAAAAATGTCAGAGTATTTCTGAGTAGAACGACATCCTGAAAATTTGTCTATTCCGATTTTCATAAATGTTGCCCACGAATCTACATATTCGGTTGATTAACAGTTCTATCAAAACAACACTTGACAGACGACAAACGGATTATGATATTCAGACTAACTTACGGCAGATACATTGACTGGTACATTGTCGCGTAATGTGTCCTTAGGTACCTTAAATGTACGAGCGCTTTTCTCTTTACGACAATGTTACAACATGGATATGGTGATCCAACAGTTCACCCAAGTGCAGGCTGTAATATTATGATTATTGATACGAAGACTCTGGTAAAGATTGTGTGACTTGATACACTGAACGAATGACCGGCGCATGTCGGAACTTGCTTATAGACTGCTTGGGGATTTCTTTTGGCTCAGGAACCTACATTTTGTAACCATTAAGGACCATCTAGCTTTTCAACGCCGATTAGCCTTAGGTCTATAACTTTGGGACAAATACGCGCCATGTCAAGCTTTCAGTTTCGTGCACTTTTCATGTCATTTTTTACGATTGAGGTATAGCAGATACCTCAATACCTTTACAAAAGGCCACAGTCACCTTAAAATTTGAAAATGTGTTATGAAGGCCAACATAAAATTGAACAATTTTATTCATTTGAAAATTATTAAACTTGTTAGTAATTTTATAAAATTTTTGTTTGATCTGGCCGGGATATAGTCCGAGTGGCCCTGACGTTTTGTTTTTGATAATGCCTGACGGCTTAGTTTTTGCCCATCAGAAAATAACTCAAAAACTATCGTCTGAGCCCCTCGGACTAGCCTGGATATAGCTAGCACAATGCATAGGGCTAATTCCTACGTCTTAGCCCTATGTCCCGCCTATCTAAACCCATGGTTTGTTTGTTTGTTTGATTGGCGTTTAACGTCGTACTCAAGGGTAAGTTCACTTATATGACGACGGACCCATGGTGAAAGTTGGAAATCGATAGGCCGCTATGGTCGGCCTCAAAAAAAGTATTTCTGATTTTTCTCTGAAACACTGAAACCACTGATTAGTATTTTACCTATACTATATTTCTTTTTTGACGGTTTTCAATCTTATTATTGCAAAGGGAGATAACTTATACGTGTCAACTCGGGCGAGAAACTCAAATAAAACTACATTTAAACGTCAGAAAAGAAAGAAGGAGTTTGATTATTGTGATTATTCTATCCAAAAAAATCAGAGAAAAATCAGATATATGTTTTGAAAGGCCGGCCATAGAGGCGGATCAATTTCCAACCTTCACCATATATAGGTTGAGATAGGGCTAAGACGGAGGAATTATTCATTGTGCTATGGCGCCATCTGCCTATGACGACAGACTCTTTCCAAGTTGGTACATGTTATAATAAATAATTGACAATCCATTAAAGGCCAGGTGTAGCCTACGGCTGGATTGCGTTTGCATAGTCTGTAGCACCTTAAATTTGCCAACTGTTTTCTCTATAACCCTTTGATTCGGCATGCTTGTTAGTGACATAATAATTTAGGATATTATCTCATGTTTTTTCAGTTTTGTCTAGTTCTGTCTTTATAGCAATCTTTCTCAAATTAATTTTGAAAATTCAACCTTCTGCAATACAATGCATATAGGTAAAGCGGGAACTATGTTCTCTACATTTCTAATCGAGTTATATCAATTTTTATACTTGGATCTTAAACAATGGGTAATGCACAAACTATAGACAAATTTATCCATGCGGCCATGTCTTGATACTTTTATCATTAAGCAGAAGAGCTCCACAAATATTAACCAATTAAATATCTTTCCTTTCGAAATAGGTGCCTACGTCACGAGACCCGCAGAGTCGACTGTTTAAACCTTTGACAGTTCACCTATAGAGGTAATTACCGGTACCAGAAGAGAATTCTCTTATAAACTAATAAAAAGAAAGTGTTTATCTTAAAGCGGTTGTCAATCCTTAAAGGGGAAGACCACCCAAAAACCATATTGTATAAATAAGTAACTCTATGTGTGTAATACAATACATTAATTTCCATTTTCATAATCTGTAACTCAGGTTATCATTCATTAAAAAGGACCACAAGCACCAGTTGAGTCATCAAATCCTGTGCTGCTAAGTTTTCCTGCACTCTGGTTGGTCAGCCAATTTTGAACTATCCAATGATAGATCAGAGAAGTCTGCTGCACACAGGATTTGATGACTCAACTGGTACTTGTGATCCTTTTTAATGGATGATAATCAGAGTTACGATCAGATTATGAAAATGGAAATCAATGTATTGTATTACACACAAAAAGTTTTACCTATTTATAGAATATGGTTTTTGGGCGGTCTTCTCCTTAAAAACACTCTGATTTTTTGATGGTAGTAGTACGTTATAACCACATGCTAACTGGTTTTATCGAGATAGCTAACTGGTAATAAGGATTATTAATTAATAAGTCGAGACATCTAAGCTGTTTGCGAAATTCCGAAATCGCAATTTGCGTTTTCAAGATATTTACGACACAACTAAGAAATTGTGAATCGTAATAACGAGATCGCTAGGAAACAGGATAATGCTGACTCGTTATCACGACATACACGTATTTATCACAACATACACATACTCATTATCACGACATACACGCACTCGTTAACAGACCATACACATACTCGTTATCACGACATACACATACTCGTTATCACGACATACACGTACTCGTTATCACGACATACGCGTACTCGTAATTGCGACATACTAGCTCGAAATTACGACAAAAAGAAATCAAAATGACTTCGACTTGGCACTCCCGTAATAAAAGTTTGATACACGTCGAACTGTAAAATGTCCATTCTCGACAAAAGGCAGAACAATCTGATTAGAACGCTGTATCTGTTGTCATACGATAATAATATGTTAAAAATGTAAGTTCTCATTTTCTGAACGTGTCATTAGTAACTCTAGTTTGATATTCCGCATCAAGAGGGTCATTTAAATACACATGTGCACGGAGTTTAACTGCTGAAAAGAGCTTAACACTTTTAATCTGTCTGAAGTTATTTTCGTTTCTTTCCCCTCATCGCGGTTTCATTATGCCCTGCCTTTCAAAAGACTTGACCAAGGCATTGTTCTGAGGACCCCACGCGTTTCCAAAGCTGGATATGAACTATCGTGTTACTTTAGGCATTGGCTGGTGAAATAAAGCCATCAAGGTTTATTATTCTCCAGAGGTTAGTGGAGATTCCTAGCGTGAAATAAAGTGGATGGAGCGAGTCTTGTTTATACGAACTCAGCCTGCCTAATTTAGACTACAATAAAAAAGCGACCTTACCCGGTCTTTGTTAAATGGTATCAGCTGATGATAAAGACATTCTATATCTTACGAAGACAAAAGTATTTTCACAGACACTATCAGATTGGCACGAATCATGAATGGGAAGTCCAGCGTACCTTTTTCACATGCCCGGTAAACTCATACGCGTGAGCACAATTTCTACCTTATTGACGTAGTTTGTTTGAGATGAAAAGTCGTACTCAAGGGCATTTCACTTATATAACGAAGGATTGTCCACCTCTCACTGTTCCCTGCTTAAATACGGTGGAAAACCGGGAGGAAACCTCGTAAAAACTGCACCACGATTGCCGGAACTACATCGTGTGATTCCTTCATTAAGGGCCTACCTTCATATACCAGGCGGACTCGATCCGGTGACTCGAGATATGACCACTCATCTAGGAAAATATTTATATTAGAGGACTTAATGACTTCAATTTTAATTGAGTTTTCGAAATAGCTATTATAATTATGTTGTGTTGTTGATGCTATTGACGATGTCGGGTGGCAGTCTAAAGCAAGTGTTCACATGTAATGACGTTACTAAAATCTAGCCATAAACTTGTAAGCTTACTTTGGAGTACATTTCCCGACATCTATGTATAGTTAAAAGCTCAAACGTTACATGTAGGCCAACAAATAAACACTGCAGTAAAATTAAAGTTGCATACAGGTGGTGTACTCGATGGTTTTAAACTGAAGCTCTAAACATAAAGCAAAGGTGATTCAAATGTTTATAAAATCGTCATTAAAATCCCATGAGAACCGGAAAAAGCACACCAAGACTTTTGACATCAACTGATTCACCATAGAGGGGATAATTTGCACACTGTCTCTCAGTTAAACAAGACACGAGACGGAAGACCTAGGCACAAATATTTACTTTACTGTTAATAGTTTTATGTAAGCCTTCATTTCGTCCAATCAAAGAATCACATGTTGGGACCACGATACCTTGTGATGGTTACGTGATTGTGACTCACATTTCGATTCCTGTAAGACTATGGCGCTAACATTGCGTAATTCATTTAGTGTATGGTTCGTGCAGTGCGTGAAAATCTTACATTTTTACATTGTCCATTTTTGACAGTTTTGTAACAAAAATCCAAGAGATTACTTCAATAGCTAAGATAAGGCTTTCATACTTTATGAGTAGGTACTTTGTCGGTGGGTATAGTTGTAAGCCTTCGATATGATGTGAGATGTTGTGTAACAGTTCATTCCAAGGCTTCTGAAGGCTTGGGGAGACGTGCATGACTGGAAACAAATGCTGCTGCCACCTGTCCCAAGCTGACTCACTCGAAACTTTGTGAGATTGTTCTCTAACCATTATGCATCTTTCTTGTTGAAATATTTATGTCTGCATTGTGATGGTACAAGTAAACCCATTTTTGTAAATCCGCGACAACAAAACAACAACATTTATTTTCTTAACGCTTTCAGCGGGTTGAACCCTACAATTTGTATGCAGCTTTGTTAGGACAAAAACAAGACAAGCTTGAGATTCGCATATAGTCTCCAATAAATCTCCTATGTGGAGCTTTTTACCGAATTTCTCCGACATTTTCATCACCAAAAAGGTCATTACATTCCCGTTTTGTCTTTATTACTCTGGACTGTTTTTGCTTATTCCATATTTTATCGTTTTTGCTAAATAGAGTAAGAGTTTACTCCTTCTTCGACTTTCTTTTGTTTTATTTGCTGACATTAAGCTTGGCCAATCTATATTTGTTCTTATTTTGTTGAAAAAAAGGAAAAAACTCTGTCCCATTTGAATAAAACCCCCGCCGCCTTTAGCTCCATGACATTGCGTATAGACCGCTCTGTCATATAAACCTGGACCCTCTGGTATAGTGAGATTCGGTAAATTACAGACAATTGTGCCGTATAGTGTCAAGTAAATAAAGGCTGTAGAAATCTCTGCTATTATGTCATACAGCTGAAGATATATGTAATTCCTTTTCAAAAGTTACTATTTAAAATAAAAATTATTCTAAAATCAGAAAGTTGTTCCAGTTTATGTTGACCTACTTTGAACATTTCCCAATCAGATGAATTTTCGGTAACTGGTTTAAAGATAGATCTCCATGCACTTCGTGACTTCCTGGGAAGATAATGATGGCGCGGATAGTGACGGCGCACTGGATATTGCTTTGCAGTTGGAAGATTTGAGTAGCTATACATAGTAGGAGCTACATGATGAAGTTGAACCCCGGTGAGCTGTCTGTAGAAGTTGATAACACAGGTGGAAGTACATAACAGATGTAACTTCAATGTCATTAACTGGGTCAATGTGACCTCACTAATTATGATACACATAGTTATACGTATACTGTAATACCCCGGACTCTTACACTTGCTGTATAGTCAACGAAACTTGTATCTAATGACAGCAGAATTGACAGTAAATTGATATTTAATAGCTGCATAATTGACAATAGCAGTATAAATAACTCTGTATATAAATAAACGGGGTTTAATAGCAGAAAGAGCGATGATAGACTAATAACTAGCATTATAATTGATTATGTCAAAAGTGAGGTAAATTTATATTGTAAACTATTTGGAATAGTAGTATAACTGACAGTTGACTATATTTTAAAAAGAATTGTCAATGACTATAGAATGTATTTAAAAATAGTATAAATGACTACAGACTATATTTAATAATCATATCAATAAATATAAACTTGAAAGTCGCTTCACACGTGTATGCCGATTTGTATGACACGATACAGTATATTTGTAGCATACTCTTTACTATATCCATAACATCACATTCAGGTGTAAGAGGGATCCCCGTCCAAGAATCTCTTATAATATATGAATTGTTGTACTGGATCACCTGAGGTTAGTTAAAACAAGTTGAGCAGATAGCAGATTCCCAGCTAAAGGATCATTCAAACATACTCTCAATCGTGATCAAATCATCTTTTTCTATTTAGTCTTAAACAAAACTTCTTCCTTTAAAGATACAGGTTATAATGTTTATCCATGATATTGAGTTTGTGTATGCGATCCAATCTGACTATTGCAATAAGAGGGACCTACGATTACACTATGAATTTAATCTAAGAAGTTGTGTTTACATTTAGTTATTCCCAATAACTGCAGGTTTAGAAACAAACTTTGCAGGGGGGGTTATATTGTATCGTGATAAGTGGTGGAATGTAACGACATCCTTTTATCACAAGAAGAGAAATCTGTTTTCCGAATTTCGGTTTGCATACAAGTTATTTGTTCAAGTTTTTCATCTATTGGCTTAACAGAGCGAAGCGACATGACAATTATATGATAAAAGGTGAATTTATTGATTTATTTCATAATACGTACACAGCAAATTTATGCTACCATTTAGTTTAATCTGAAGTTTAAAGATAGTCCGGGGACTAACTCATAGTTCCTGTTTACAACATGGCATACAGACTGACAAGTGACTTTTGTAAATTTACGCAACACCGGTTTTTTTTTCTCAGAATTTAGTAAGATGCACTCATCCACTGTCGCAAAAGAAGGAAGCTATTACACGTGTGAAGTGAGTCAGATATTTGTTCTCAAGTTATCGTGTTCATCACTATACTAATAAGAGACTTTAATAATGTACAATTACCCAACGACGGCCATATTGTTTTGGGGTATTTCGTTCAATCGCATGCGTTGTTCTAATCAGAGGCGGCTATATTTTAAGTTTGACGTCAATCCTTCCCGGAAGGACCAACAAACGGTAACATTAGTTAGCCGCCCACCCCCGCCCTACTGAAGTAGCGGGGACGATTAAATCAGTTGATGAGCCTATTGAAAGTGGTAAATGAGAGTGTTTATATGATACAGGTGGACCTATTACTTATATAACTATATACCCAAACGATGGATAAATGTGACCTGGATGATTATGATATAGTTATACTCTTAGTGCACGCTTATCCCTAGCACAATGAATATGGCTAATTCCTCGGTTTTAGCCCTACGTCCCGCCTATCTCAACCCATGGTGAAGGTTGAAATTCATCCGACGCTATGGCCGGCCTCTCAAAACATATATCCGATTTTTCTCTGATTTTTTTTGGATAGAAAAATCGCAAAAATCAAACTTCTTCTTTCTTTTCTGGCTTTTAAATACAGTTTTATTCGGGTTTCTCGTCCGAATTGACACGCATAAGTTATCTCCCTTTGCAATAATAAGATTAAAAACCGTCAAAAAAGAAATATTGTAAGTAGGTAAAATACTTATCAATGGTTTCAGTGTATCTAGAAAAATCATAAATAGTTTTTGTCAGGCCGGCCATAGCGGCCTATCGATTTCCAACTTTCACTATGGGTTTAGATAGGCTAAGACGGAGGAATTAGCCCTGTACATTGTGCTACCATTAAACCACATTTTTTACAACAAAACACCAGACAAGTAGATGTAGAACAACTAGTTTTATTGACAAAAGAATTAACAAAAATAATAATACAGAGGACTATAGGATAGTATAATACTAATAATAGGTCTATTTAACTCATTTGGTATATAAATACCGTACATTTATATAGTGGGCGTTTAGACTATGTATTCGGGCGTTTGGGTAGCGGGCGTTTCGGGTAGCGGGCGTTTTGACCTGATACCGACTACATTGCCAAATCTGCTATATATCGAGTCTGGTGTCGAAAAGTTCAGATTTAAATAGCAAAAGGCTGATAAAAGGACTCTTGGGCAAAATGCATAAGGTAGGAATGAGTATTTATTTTTCTGTATCCGATTTTAGGGTGCCGATTACGTACAGGCGTCATAATTTAAGACCTAGATGTATATCTAGGTCTTATTTAAAAGGCTAGATCCAGCTACTCTCCCCTACCTGATAATAGCTATTTCCAGCAATATTGCTTGATCTAGCTACTCTTTCTTAATTGTTCAATGTCATATTCGAATTTGGAGAAGAATCCTTACCAACATTTAAGCTATTCAATTATGCTGCAATAAAACTTCACTTTCGTGTTGTATGGAGTTGTTGTTGCAGTAGGTCGCCAAAAGTAGCGCACGTGTTGTTATTCGCAGGTGAAAGTAGTCAAATAAAGAATGCTTTCAATACCATGTATAACAATTTAAACAAATTATTTATTACTTGACATGTTAAACTTGTTAAACGAGGACATATTCTCACCGGCAAGTCCGATTCTAAGCCAAAAAACGTCTCTTCCATTTCAAGTCATCTTTCTCTAGTTTCATTTCATCTCAACAGAACGAGAATACTCTCCAACAAAACGTTACTGTTAATATCGAATCAATTTTAAATCTATTTCAATAAAAATGCACAATTATGAAAGTTTTATTTTATTAAACGCATTGATTAATGACAGTATTAGAAACTGTTTGCGAAAGAAAGAAATACAGTGTAAATAAATCCTGTTGGAGAGTATATTCTACTTTTTTACGAAGCTCGGCCATCTTTCCGCCATTTTTCGCTGAACAACGGAAATTCCCGAGACATTGCTACTGCAAGATTTTGAAACTTAATATCTCAAGTAGCAAGCCTGTTGTGTTCTGGATTTTGGTATAAAAAGCGTATATGCATCCCATAGTGTTTGTCAAAGTCCATTAAGATTATATTCAGAGAGACTTTCCCTGCGTTCGATCTTCCCGATGTCTGAAGTCGACATTTCCGAGGAGTTACCGAACGGAGACGATTCCGCATTTACGGACGACCAGCAACACGTTTCGGTTGCGGAGCACACACATGATCTTCAAGTTCAAGCAAATGCTATCTCAACTGCACATGCCATTGCAACTGCTGAAGGGGTGCCGGTTTATGTTGCAACGCCACAGGGACTATTGACTGCCGAACAGTTTCATCAATCACAACAGGCAGATCCAAGCATAAAAACCACCCACATTGTTATTCATGACCAAACATTAGATTCACCACTAAAAACTCCTACAACACCGATTCCACCACCCACCCCGTCCACACCACTAAGCAAGGCAAAGGGTTTCAGATACCAATGGGACGGATCAGTTCATTCTCATGTCCTACCAGTCAGATGTAAAAACACTAATGGCGATTTGCACAAAAATAAATTTGGTTCAGGTAATTGCCTAAAAACTGATGTTTTAATTTTAAAAAACCAGAGCATATTTTATGTTTTATTAAGAAAACGCTTGTTAGAGCTCTAGGCCTAAAGATTTTGACTATTCAAAATACACTGATTGTTTAAGGAATGTGAACAAAAATTGGCTACACTTAACAAAGCGGTACTTGGCCTTGGCTTCGGCTTCAAGTTACTGGTTTATAGTGAGTGCGCTTTCTTAGCCTACTTTGATGTACCGTTTACAAGATAGAGCTGTCTGTCAACCCTCCAGTATATGAGTGAGTTGTGTGTAGTGGACAATCTGTCATCATATATTATAAGTGAAATACACTTGAGTACGATGTTAAACCATACAAACAAAGCGGTACTTAACATTAATGCTACAAGCTTTTTATTTAAACTGGTCATTATAGCCATGGTACCGTTGCCCTACATAGCATACAATACGGCTATCATTTTGTGAAAGGGAAATTCTTTTTAACTATGTACAAAATATAGCTATTGGTACAGAGTTATGCCTCAAACCTTGTAATCCCTCTGCATTAGAGATGGATGCAGAGAGATTATAATAGATAAGCTTACCAGCTTAACACAGGCATACATCCCCATCTGATAAATCCTGTATCTTCCCGTATGGTATTGTCAGGTAAACGTGCCTTTTTGTATAAAAAATGAAAGTTATTTGCCCGACAGTGACAATTTTAAGTTTGCCTTCACCACAGGATAGAGAAAAATGGTGGTTTGACAACTGATCTTAATTCATATTTTCACCTTTTTAATGACAGAGGTGTATTTGAAGTGTGGCTTCATTCCCCCATTGAGCTACAGGGACGACATATGAGTGAAATAACTGAATACAAATTAAAACCTAATCCATGCAAACAAACATTTTATTATCTTATAGGGGGGCGTGGTCGCTGTATCCAAACAACCAATGGAGCCTGGTACACACCAAATGAGTTTGAGAGTATAAGCGGTCGAGCTAGCAGTAAGGATTGGAAGCGAAGTATTCGTTATGGTGGTAGAACACTACAGTGCCTAATAGAAGATAACATTCTGCATCCACATGCTACATCTTGTACATGTGCTGCTTGCTGTGATGACGAATCTGTGGTAAGCTTCCTTTTTTTTTCAAATAGTGGGTTAGTGGTTTGTGGGAGCTGCCTGTTCCATGTTCTCCACCCCTGGAAAAAATGTAAAAGTTGTTGTGAACACTAATTTTCAGGATAAAAATTTCTCACCAGATTCTACTTATGGAAAATCAGTTTAAAAAAATCTTAAACATCATGTAGTATAGGTTTAACTTTTATCCAATAAATTCAAATTTTTTTTAGTTTGACATCGATATTGGAGTGGGTTTTATAAAACAATTATAATAAAATTTTAAATAAAAAATAGTTCTCACCAGACATAGGATTTCATGAGACTGTGGGTCACATGATTTTTTAGGTGTGTCATTCTCTTTGATCAGATTGGCAACACGCTCTTGATTTGTTGATGTGTCGTTTAACTGCTTTTATTTCATGTGCTTACAAGTTACATTAAATCTGAAGATTTTGTAAGGTTTGGTTACCTGCATATTGATGCTTGTGCTTCTCCTGCACATCATCAATCCTTATATTATGGTCTTTAACCATATAAATTAGGAGAAGTGTTTTAATAGTTTTGGGAGGCACAAATGCTGTAGAGGTTATTTTTTTCTGGTATTTCTTCACCCTCTTATGATAAAAGATAACAAACTTTAAAATTGAATTGAACATGTTTTAAAACTTGTTGCTTTGTCTTTTGTTTTTTTACAGACAGGCCCAGTTCGATTGTTTGTACCATATAAAAGAAGAAAACGAGATAGTGAAAGTGGTCCTCCATCTCCTACATTTGTAAATAAAGCACGAAGATCTACCACTAAATCCCCCTCAACTGTTCAGCAAAATATTGGTAAAAATGCAAAGAAAAAGATAAATTTGTTAAGTACTTGACAAATGACCTATATGTTTGATAAACACTCTGGCTCAAAGAATTTTGTTTGGAATATAGCATTGTTGTTATTACATAGCACTGAAAGATTTACTGCTGGAATACGCCATTGTCTTATAAGTGAAATGCCCATGAGCATGGCTTAAATCATCAATATGATCTGTTGTGGTATCTGGAACTACATGTATTAATCTACACACTGTATAGTTATGAATACTAACTAAGAAACTTATTGTTGGGCCTCCTGTTTTAAAACCTGATGATTGTGGAAGGGAAAATGTCTCATAATAAACCGATTAAGATTACTGATTTATCTGCACTTTACTCATTTGATGCACAAAAACAATTAGCCCCTTCTCCACATAATCATTTTTTTAATCAAATATAGGCCACCAAATAGCTATTTTTTTAATGTTCACCCACCCAAAGAAAATGTAATCAGAACTCGAGAAGTAATTTTTTTTTTTTAAATTTTTTTTTGTTTCATTTTATTTACCTGATCTTTTTGTAAGTGGTCTGTGTAACCTACTAATGAGTCCATACCATCAGCTGGATTAACCATTAATATGTAACAAGCTTTTATTACATATAGCATACTCTTGGGTTTCAAATTACACACGAAACAGGCCCGTGAGGGAGCGGGTGGGCCATGACCCTGCAGAATACTCCCTCGGCTTCCTCGGTCAATCGTAAGAGGCAAGAAAAGAGGTTGCTTTCTGTTGCCCTGGTGTTCGCAGAACGGGAAGCAGATTTGTTTGTGATGCTTTGCATTTGTGTCATTAGTCTTATAAGTTAGTCATAGAGTATGAGTCATAGAGTATGACGTTAAACACCGATCAAACAAAGAAACAATCAAGAAATGTAACGTTTGAATTTTGTTCTATTTTCAGAGCTGAGAAGTCTGAGGTTTTATCAGAAGATCTTCAGTCTGTTGAAAAGAGAGTTGAGCAGGTGAAACATGTCGCACAGAACACAGCCAAAAAGATTGCCATGGGCCTGCAGGGTGCAGGCCTGGATATGGACAAACGATTGGTACGTCAATCATACATATCTATAATAACGCTGTAAAATAGTATAGGGGCTGACAATAGTATTATATTATATTATGTTCATACCCACTTGTAAGACAAAAAATAAATCTGCACACAACCATATGTGGCTCAAATTTTTGTTTTCGATTTTTGACAAACTTTGTGGAAATTGCTGTGTATTGTCTAATAATTGGCATAATTTATTTGAAGTTGCCTTTAAAAAAGAGATTTTTCTTATGTTAGTACTAATATTAATCAACTTAAATATCTGCTCTCCTCTGTATTAAAAGGTATTTCAGTATTTTTGTTGTTTCTGGTAGTTCTGTTTCAGAGAATTGTAATCACAAACTGCCACAAAGTGAGTAAATTTTATATCCATTGTAAGATATAGCTTTTCAAAGAAATAATCAATAATGGTCAACATACATGTAGTCTAAATTTTTCTGTCGTTTATTTTTGTCACAGAAAAAAATACCTGAAAGCAATCTGTCTGTGAGCATGTTGGAATCTGCCCAAACATTAGGCAGTGACACACTTATGGGGTAAGTGAGAATTTTTGCTCATTTTGGTAAAAGAAAAAAGATGAGTGGCATTTAGAACTTAAGAAGTTGAAAGATAAAAAGGCAGTACTCAGTATTTAGATGTGACATGCTTAAAAACAATTTCTGTTTAGACATTGAAACGTTGCTATAAAGCTTATAATTATAAGAGAAATTGTAATCTATATAGTCTTCTACCTTACAATGTGTGTGTCCATCATATAAGTGAAATACCCTTGAGTACGACATTAGACCCTAATCAAACAAACAATACAAGCTGTATATATTGATGCAAAACTAATGTATTGAAAATTATGGATATATGCAACAAAGTTAGTAATTATTGAATACGTGAAATTTTTATATAAGAATCATAGAACAATTTATTTGTTCATGTATGCTTTATTACATTTACTTTTGAAATTTTCTGAACATGTTGTTGTTGTTGTTTAGTGGACTGTTCCAGACATGTGGTGAATGTCAAGGAACACTAGCCCGAGAGCTTCTCCAGTGTGAGGCAGATATAGAACAAAATGTACTCAACCCCTTACAAGCTATTGTAGATGTAAGTTTGACAACATTCTTACTTTTGCTGACTATAATTTCTCTATTGTTGTTTATTTTTGTACACATAGACACAATAAGACCCAATTCAGAATAAATGTTTCAAGATTAATACTGGACAACCATTAAGCAATTACTTTATTATGATAAAAAGTTTGGCTATTTACAAATCTGTATGTATATTACCCTGACTACATGAAGGACCTATTTTATGAAAAACAGTCAAACCTTACTCGTTAAGTGTTCAACTGGCAATTGCCTGCCCACCCTTTAAATTTCAAAAAAATATATACGGCTTTACAGACAATCTCTTTGAGATCAATTGGGAGGGTTATTTCCTTAACCCAGTGAGCTGTTATCATGTGATTGAAATTATTTTATATATAAAGCAGTTATGAACACCAATTAAACAAAACAAACCAACTTTTTGAAGTGCCAATATTACATTACATTAAGAGCAATACAACCCTTAGTTAATCAAGTAAACCAAACAGATTGAGCGCTGATATTAAGGCTTGGTGTATTATTTACTTGAAACACTTGGTTATAATAAGATTATTTCTGTTACCTGACTGTTTCCTTTTTTACAGAATGATATACCTTATATAAATAAACTGAAAAAGCAACTATCCAAGCTTACCCTCGATATGGACTCTGCTCGTAACAGGTAATGTTATATCACTTTGACTTCTTAATCTGTACACCTGTTGCCCTAGCGCTCTCAGAGCTAAGAGCTCCAGAAGCTGATCTATGATATTTAATAGATGTTTGACGGATCATCAAACCACAACTCATACACTTATTAGAGTAATGTATTATAGAAATAATCAGTTTGATCACCTTTGTTAAAAAACTGTTTTAATATTTAAACTGCTTCATACTGTATTTTCTCTGGCTAAGGGTAGTTTGTTTGAAGAGTAGCTATGCTGTCTTCAATTAGCACTTGAGGAATATTAACTTTCCAACAGTATCAACGCACCTAACATTTTGTGGTCGGGCTTTTTGTCAATTAATGTTGGAATAGATGGTGGTCATATGAGTGAAATAGCCTTACGCACAGCGTAAGATGACCAATCAATCATACTGGGTCATACATGTGGAAAACTTTTACAATTGCACCCGTAGCAAGTAAAAATGCATATAAGTGAAATACCCTTAAACATGGCGTAAAACAACAATTAATCAATCATATGATCTGTTTGTTTGAGTAACCTTTACTGTATTGATTATGTATCAGGTGGACGACAGCTGTCCGCCAGTCACAGGTCCATGGAACCAACATGGCTTCAGCTGCGGCCAAGGCTGACCAGATCAAGGATGAGCATGAAGAGGCTTCTAATAGGGTGGAGCAGGCTAAGGTACACAGTTACATATTATGTAACATTAAATGATCCTCGATAATTTAATTGGTAAAATGATGTTATAATAATAATACAAAAATTATTACCTCAAACACATTACACACTACCTACCTCAAACACATTACACATCTCAAACACATTACACACTACCTATCTCAAACACATTGCACACTACCTACCTCAAACACATTACACACTACCTACCTCAAACACATTACACACTAGCTACCTCAAACACATTACACACTACCTACTTCAAACACATTACACACTACCTACCTCAAACACATTACACACTACCTACCTCAAACACATTGCACACCTCAAACACATGACACACGAATTATTCCTATTATATATGATGTTGACTTTTTAGCATATTTATGGACCTTGCCTGTTCAATGCAACGGAAAGGAATGACATTGTTTGTTTTATGTACTTGTAGGATGCCTTATCCACAGAAATGTTTAATTTTGTTGCCAAAGAACCCGAACACAGCCAGAAATTACTAGAAGTGAGTATAGTTGTGTGGAAATTCGTCTTAGAAACACAATATCCAGAAATTTAGTGTATCAGAAATATACAACTGTTCCTCATAGATGTTACTTGTTTTAGGGGCATTTAGAAGCAGTAGCTGTAAATAACATGATTATATGGATTTCCACTTCTATATTTATAATCGGGCAACGTTTAAGTGCTTGTTATGTCTATGAAACTATGTTTAACACATCTGTTCTGGTAATAATATGAAAAACTCAGTTCAGGGAGACAATGTCACTTTTAAAAAGATTTCGAAATATTTGACTAATTACTTTGCCTAGTATCTTTCAAAGATAATTCCTAGCTAGTATTAGGTTCTCAAATTGTTTTTTTTTTGCTTGGCAGTTGTTAGAAGCCCAGGTTAGGTATCACAGAAATGCTGCAGAGGCCATCGAGAAAGTATTACCTGCAATGAGATTGCAGTTAGGTGAGAACACCTTTATTCATTCTTTAATAGTTTGGAGAAAAGGCAAATACATAAATAAATCTATGTATTAAGGAGATTAGAACAGATATGTAAACCACAAATATGGCTAAAATTAAACATTTCTGGATATATTCGGGTGGTTTTGTTTATCTTTTCATTTATTTTTAGTTTTGGCAATATAGAGGCACAAAGCCATCTTTTTGGAGAAAAAGAAATTAATGGAGCTTAATCCGATGCATTGTACTATATCCATGTGTATTCTTACTCAGAACAAAACCCCAACAAGCCTGTTTATGGAGTACCCCTGGTAGACCACTTGTCAGTGACCGAGAGGGATATAGCTGTACCTATAGAGGCCTGTGTCTGTACACTCTTAGAACTTGGCATGGAAGAAGAGGTATAAATGTACCCTTGACATTGATTCTAAATGAAATATTTCTTTTGTTTTGATTTGCTTAAATCTGTATCAACAGCTAACAATTTCGGTAACATTACTATCATTATGGACAGTTAAATAACTGGTGGATAATCATTTGTAATAGTATTAACTCTTTTGAGGGTAGACCATTGAGACTTTTGATCACTGGATGTCCAAGTTTACTTCATGGAAGTGATGGTATTGTAATGTGACAATCAACAAATATGTTATTTCTTGTAAAATATATTTCATAAGTGTTTATTTCTCCTGATTTCAGGGACTTTTTAGGATAGCAGGAATGGCTTCTAAAGTAAAAAAATTAAAGGTAGGTGATGAATTTTTCCACTGGAGGAAATGGATAACTTATTCTCTTGTGATCTTCAAACTACAGATTCTAATTGTTTATTTGCAGTCCAGCTGGCTTTTAAAAGCGAGTCAGACAAGTAAGAAATCAACAGACCAAGCACTACTAACCACTAAATTCTTACAACATGAGAAAAACAATCTTTAAATATTTTGGTTTATTTTAATCAGGGGCAAATTTTCAAATGACTGATGTAACAATTCCCTATTTTCTTGTTTTTCAGTCAGCCTTAGACGCCAATATTGTAGATATGGAAGAGTTTCAGAATGATGTCCATGCTGTGGCAGGTGGGATTCTGCATTTTTACTGATTTTTGTATTTAAAGATAGTTGATTTCTGGTCAAAAGGATTATTAACATGTGACTGTTTCTGTCTTTTCTGGTGTATTTATATATATCACCAGAAGTCCATTAACTAGAAGTGTGAAATGCCCTATTTATTACTGTGTTTAAGATTGGCAAATTCAGCTACATGCACCGCCTCTTGTGGCAGACTGGCGACATAAAGGGAGGCAATTTCTGAATAAAACAATACTCTGCTGGACAAGTCAATTAAACCTGGCCTGATGCATGGAATCTTGGAAGTTTTCATGCAAAATCTGTCCAGTAATCATTGACTCTCAGAAATGGTTTCACTGAAAAGTCTGACCTATTATCAGAATCCTGATTTTAGAAAAGAGAAGATAGGTTCCTTTATTTCAATAATAAAAAGGCAAAGCAACTGGCCCCAGGGAATTACAGATGCTTTATGACCATTAATGACTAACATCTAACTGGAACAATTCAGATTATTTTGCGGTCCAACTGCACATAAGTTACACTACAATTCACCCTTTTTGACATATCATAGAGAATGAAAACAATGCCATTTACAAAACCTTATAGAGCATTTGTACTTCTAGTTAATAAGCTTTTGATATCATTCATAAAATTTTATCAGCATAAAGAAAGAAAATGAACATATCTCTATAAGAAATGTAGGAAATGGGAGAATTTAAAAAATCATGTGTGCCCACACTCTCACAGAAATGATGCATGACTTGTATATATATTTAATTACAGGTGCCATGAAGTTATACCTTAGAGAGCTTCCAGAACCATTACTCACATATGACCTGTACTCAGAGTTTATGCAATGTATGCACCTGTAAGTACCCTGTCTTTGTAAATATATCTACACCTCTCATGAAGATCATTACCTGCTGTCAATCTTTTGTCCCCAAGACCTGTTCGTGGATACGGAAACAATGTTTTATGTACCTTCCTTAATTAGCAGTTTAAGCTACAAGCACATCCCTTTATGGGGACTCCTCTCCTAGCCGTTTCCAGAGACCATATGGGTGGTTGGTATGCCAGCAGTTAGTGACATTTTTCTGGGTTGTCCTCCCACGATATTGCGAGCCAATAATTTGTAATTGTAATTTAATTAAGTCGAACAAACATCAGAGTAATAAATAAATTTGATGTTTGTGTACTGATTCTGGCCCCTTTCCAGTCTTGGTATCCATACCCAAACATAATTATATTTCAGATAGTGATTCTGCATAAGATACATTAATTTTCCTGCCCAACAAATCTGGCTTTTGACTGTGGGAGTTAACCACGAGGATATAAGATCAGTACCCCTGAGCAGGGAGTTAAAAATCAATCAGTCAATGTTGATTGGGTTTAACAAATAAGACTATTTATATAAACTTAAGACCCCCTACATGTTTTATAAGGGACTTTGTCTCGAATTGTCATCAGAGTCAAATATAAAATAGTCCTTGTATGAATTGTTTATTTAATATATGGTCTATGTTGAAGACATTTCGTATTGATTATAATTTTCAGACCACAAGAACAACAACTTCAAGCTTTATGGGTGGTATCCAGCAAACTACCAGAGGACAATTATAATAACTTCAGGTGATATCATGGAGAATGTCGTCAAACAAAAAATAATGTAACAATTCGATATCATTAAAAGGTGGTAATTTACTATCAAGCGTAAGGAAAGGACTGTTCGATTGGTATAAGGGGGTGTTGAGTGTTTAGAGTGTCAAACTCCTCTAACTGATCCTCAGACCCCTACTCAACCACTTGTATCTGAAGGTGTCACACTGACTGTTGACCATCAGGTATATGAGTGAGGCACACAATGCCGCTCTGGCACTTTATTTAAAAAGAAGCAAGGAAAAAATCGACAATCTGTTGTCATATAAGTGAAATGAGTATGAAGTAAAACCCCAATCAAACAGGTTTCTATCATATTTATGTAAAGTCGAGCAAGAAATGGAGATCCTTATTGTAGCTATAAGTGTGCAGAAAGCCATAAAGAAAGATAACTCTGCAATCTTACGAACACCAGTGCTGGATCGAGGGTTGGGAGGGAGCTTCCTGATGCTCTTAGAGCTAAGGGACAAATTCAAAATCTCTGTTTCTGATAATCAGTTATTTGTGTTTGTGATTTTTTAATCATTATCTCCCATGATTATCTTGTATTTGTCCTGTCATGTCTGTTGCTAGTGGCATCCAGGGTGGTTTCCATTGGACTGGCACAATCATCATTTGAAATAACCTTAAGAATGTCATTAAACCCCAATCAAACAAACAAACCAATGTTTGTTAAGGAGAGGAGAAGAAACTTTCTGAATGTTGATGTGTGGTAACAAATATTAGAACACTGTCATTTTGAAACAATATAAAATGTAATTAAGGTGATTTGTCTTTACATGATGCATATAACGCCACTACCATATCAATGAACATTAAATACTATTTTGTCATTATTCTAATGACTTCTTTTATTGTTTTCACATTATTAAATGTTTTAACATACCCTACTGTCTCATAAATCTAATTAGCGGGTGGTTGGAGGGAGTTTCATGTTGCCCTGGTGCTCTCAGAGCTAAGGGGAACAGGAAGTCGATCTGTTTGTGGTGTCTGTATTGCATCCTGTTGTTGTAGTCCTGTATTTGTCCCGTCCTGTCTTTGTTTGTTGCCAGTGGTGTTGAGGGTGGTTTCTTTCACCCATTGGACTGACACATCGTCATATAAGTGAAATACCCTTGAGTACGACGTTAAACCCCAATCAAACAAACAAACATAAATCTAATTAAGATTCTGGGTTTTCCTTTTTAGCTTTTAATCAAGAAAATGTGTTACAGAGCAAAATCTGTTTCATTATGTACATTGATAAGTGTATGGTTTTGGTTTCATTTTGTACTGCATCGACAAAATATGACAATAAATTCTAACTTGAAATTTTGTTGCTTTTCATTACAGATATTTGATCAAATTTTTATCAAAATTAGCAGAGAAGTCAGACGTAAATAAAATGACCCCTAGTAATATAGCCATTGTGATAGGCCCTAATCTCCTATGGTCTCAGGGAGAATCCGGGTAGGTATATCAGATTTCCTGCTTCCTGTGAAAAGTGTTTCCTAAACCGGTTTAATGTTTTATTAGATTAGGTTTGAAATAACAATTTATAAACTGCAGCTAGCTGAGGGTTGGGTTTTTGCTTCCTGTTGTCCTTGGATTTGGTGTTATGTCCAAATATGGTCCTGTCTTTGTTTGCTGCCAGTGGCCCCGAAGGTAGTTCCCGCTACCCATTGGTCTGGCATGCTGTCATTTTGGTGAAATAGCCTGGATAGCATTAAACACAAAGCAATAAGAAAGAGTCATCAAATATGAGAGTCATCATGAAGATTTGAAGTTGTTAAAGATTGCAATAATCTGCCTTTTGAAGGGGCTTCTGTGGACAGACCAATTTTGCTGCAATTGGGCTAAGTAGAAACCTTGATGGTCTGGTTTAGGTTAAACAAGTTCTTCCAGTCTATGTATATTTCATGGCTCATCAATATCAATGGTTTACTGACTAACACATTTCAATTAAAAACTGTTAAAATATAAAAATAAAACCTAAGTTTATTTGTTACCAGCCCTAATATGCTCACGACTGGGATGACAAGTGCCATCGTAGAACTGTTTGTCTCTCATGCTGATTACTTCTTCCCTGAAGGTAAGTCCAAATATTACCTTCTTGAACGACAAAAGTCTGAATTCTTAACAGATGAAATAGTAATCTTAATTTAAAATCCAGTAAGGCTATGAGCTAGTTTTTTGGGGTTTTTTGTGATGGTGTAGTAGAAGCAATGAATTATTTCTTATGTTGAATGTTATACGGGTTGATACACAAGCATACACTGTACATGATCTGTGTTGGGATTTCACCCCTGGCATGCGCTGCACGAGTCCTATATTTCCATCACTTGTGCGTGCTGTCTGCATGGCCTACCACCTCTAGGGATTTTGTTTTGAAAAGCTATCCCCTTCCAAGAAACCTATGATGAGCATGATGTGATAATTCTTAAAGAATCAACCCCAAAAATACAGATATTGTTTGTTGCTTTGCCTTTATTTTTGAGCATTACTTTAAGATGTATGGAAGTAGTTCATTTCAAAGGTTGAGTTAGTAATTGAAAGTTTAAAAGTAACACAAAAACTTAAAGATTAACTTTCAACTAATATTAGTGTTGTTGTATACTCAGTATACATCAGTGTACATATAAAAAAAAAACATGGCGAGTCAGAAATCATTGAAGATTTTTATTACAAATTTTTCAGTAATTTTTATACATCTAAATGTAAATATAATTATAATAATATACAATCAAATCAGGTGGAGGCAAACATAATTTTCTTTCTTCAAATTTAAAATATACATGTGTTCATATAACTGAAATGTTTAGATTCTAACACAGGTAAAAATTAAAACTTATGGCTGAAACTGTCAAAAATTCTTTAAGCTGAAATATCATCAAATGATTCAATATTAAAATTTTGCCTGAAATATAATATGCTGACAAGCATAAAGAGCATTGTTATTGCAATATTACACAAGCTCATTGAATGTATCACCATGGAAGGTTGAGTCATTTTCTTATGGATCCTTGTGCAGTGTTTTTCCTCATGGAGATAACACAATCACTGTTAATTTTGCTCTATGGCGAAGGGCAGTTTGTTTGAAGAGTATCAGTGCTGTCTTTACTTAGCACTGGAGTAAAATTAACTTTCAAACATTTTGGAAACTTTTTACATCTTGGTTGTGCTAGTGTCAGATATTGTTAACATACAACGCCATCAAATAAGTGAAATACCCTTAAGTCTGGTGTATAACACCAATCAATCAATGTTCATTTTACTTAAGAAGTGAATTTGAAAGTGATTGGCTCATTGTCACTGGTGCAGTGGCCAAAACTGTCAGTATGACACTCTCTGATTTGTGCTACAAGTTCCTAGGCAACAAATATATAATTGTGTAACCTGTTTTGAGAACCCAGTCAATTAAAGGCTATTATTGAGAGTTGTTTGATGTGCACCCTCAATGGATTAGTCACTTGGTTATTGAAAATGAGGCATGGTAAAAAATATCAAATGTATATAATAAGATTATAAGGTAAAAGTTGAAGAAGGCTATGGTGCAGCTAAACGATCTTAAACAGCTTGGATATAACAGGAAAATGCTGAGCAAAGATTTTACTGGTATTTATTTAATATGTAAAACCTATATATTGTTGAAGAGATACAGCTTGTATGTATCAGTGTAGAATGATTGAATCTGTAGTTCTAACTATATAAGTGGATAGATTGAGTGATCCAGCCCAGGCTGAATCAGATCATTGAGTGATATAATAGGAGCTGATATTTCTGATCAACATCAGATTCACTATACTGATACTTAGTACAAGGTTTCTTGTCGGTTTTCCTCCGTAGTAAGGCAAGGAACAGTGTGATGTGGATAATTTGGAGCCATATAAGTGAAATCCCCTTGAGTACAACATTAAACCACAATCAAACAAACAATCAGTAAAACACCTGGTCTGGATGGGTTATCGGGTTGGATGTGGTATTGATATGTTTTGGGTGTAGGTCTGGGTGTAACATTGGTCTGGCTAAGGAAGGGCTTTAGGTGGGGTGTTGGTCTGGATTGGGTATAGGCCTGTGTATAACATTGATCTTGCTAGGGAAGGGCTTTAAGTGGGGTGTTGGTCTGGATTGGGAATAGACCTGGGTATAACATTGATCTTGCTAGGGAAGGGCTTTAAGTGGGGTGTTGGTCTGGATTGGGAATAGGCCTGTGTATAACATTGATCTTGCTAGGGAAGGGCTTTAAGTGGGGTGTTGGTCTGGATTGGGAATAGGCCTGTGTATAACAT
>JAVFBW010110289.1:0-16390 GCA_034783835.1 Mopalia ciliata | reverse complement strand
CATATACAAAGCAAAAATCATGACAGCATTAAATTACAATATCAAACAACATTACACAACACAAAATCACAAAAAACAGAATTATATAAGACAAAATTACTCAACCTCACACAATCCAGAATGACACAAAACAAATTCCACAACAGAGAACCATACAGAGGTACACAACAATAAACAATCCCCAAACCATATACCAAAAACATATACAACAGTTGAAAACACAAAATCACATGACACTACACAATCCATGAACACACACAGTCACACAATCCAGGATGACACAATACAAAATTACAAAACAGAAAGTCATAAAACAGTGCACAACACAACATCACACAATACCACACAAGAATGACACAATGCAAAATCACACAACACTACACAGAATGACAAGCTACAGAAGAACACACCATCATAAATACCATTAAAACTTTCTGATATTAAATTACCTGACTGGTCACAGTTCCATAATCTGACATTTCCAGCTAATTTAACTAACTCATATATCTGGTTATCTGAAGGCTGGAGTAATCCTCTTTTTAAATGACAGGTTAACGAGAACTTATGACCACCTGAAACATTAAAACAGTCAACAGTTATATGGAGGTATTAGCCAATCATGTACACCCACTGATTACCCAATAGATAGCAATGATTGATTGATTGGGGTTTTACGCCGTGCTTAAGGGTATTTCGTTTACATGACGCGGGGTATTCCTACATTAATTGAAACTAGCACAACCAAGATGTGACGGATTTCAATAATGATGGAAAGTTAATTTTCCTCCAGCGCTAAGTAAAGACAGCATTGCCACTGTTCAAACCAACTGCCCTTAGCTAGAGGACAGAGAGCAATGAAATCAACTTACATGTAATATCTCAAAGCATTTTCTAAATTGCATGCATTAATCTACCAATAACAACAGTGTGTAAGACAATGTGAATATATGTAGCTTATGAACAGACCTGTATCAGTAATCTGTGTTTCTTTATTATCCCCTGAAGAATGACTAGCTATCACATTATATAGATGAATCTTCTCCTCCGAGTGAATTAAATCAAATATGGATCTATTAACTACATCACCCTGAAATAATAAACACATGGTAAGTCTAACACTAAATAACTACACAGCAAAACTTGAGATCAAGTGAGAGGCTAAAATGGGAAATTAAGTAAACTTGTATAACTGAAAAAGGTGATAATACAAACCGGAGAGAAAGATGGAGATAGTTGACCACACCTAGAAAGCACACATGTAGCTACTCAACATACATTAGTCCTAAAACTCCATCCGTTCATATTCCTAAACCTCTTTAAAAGCATATGTACCATTACCAAACTCATCACAGTGCAAAGATTTGTGATGAAGTTGTAATAACAAACTGTTTATATACAATTGTAAATTTAAATTGGTGACCTGCACTTAATACATGCTTCTTCTATCTTCATTATTTTCCTGTTTGAAAACCTTTCAGAATAAGTATATCGATTTAAAGGTAAATATTTGTTAAAGAAAATGTTTACAGTTAGACAACCCAACATATACGATTAGGGGATTTTCTTTTAAACATTTAATTTTTAACGGTTAACATTAACACAATGTTGTGAAATTATCAGGCAATTTCATTTATTAACCCAGTTTAACCTCCAGTGCTTCATTGTTTGGGTCTTATAACATAGCTAAGGTTTTTTCCCCATTGGCACTGAACAAACACACAGGACAGGCAGGACAATCACAGGACAGGCAGGACAATCACAGGACACAATACATCACTAACAGATAGATTTCATGTTGCCTTTTAACTCTGAGAGCACCCGGGCAACAGAATGCTCCATTCCAATCAGCTGCAAATAACTAGTGGAGTATAACAAGGATACTTACAGGAAGGTGCCCTAATAATGATGTTATACTCTCCGAGGCATATAGTATAGTACCGTCTTGAGAGAAAACTAATAAAAAACTATCCAATGCCTGAAAGACAAAAACAAAAAAATATATGTCTTTTTTATTTACAAAATGACTTTATTAGTAATTCATCTTTACATAAAATTTAAAAATGACTTTTTTTCCGGCCACTGTTCATGGGTACATTAAGGACCATTACTACAGGGTAAAAATTTATTAACATTTTTTCTCAAATTCGATAAAGTTTTTTTCAGTACTCCTGATGATAGTTGATTGATTGATGTTTTCTGCCACAATCAGCAGTGTTCTAGCTGCGAGATGGCTTGAACATTTTTCAATTTATTTATATCTAATGAATTTTATTTATACATCTTTTCATTCTATTAGACCCTTTATATAAAAAAAATAATAATAAATTGAACAGAAAAAGATGAACAAACATCAGCATTTATCTGAAAGCTACAATACATTCAGTATTTTAGAATGTTCTTTTAAATTTAAATTGTAAAATATTTGCATAATATAAGCATTGTGATCTAATGCACACCAATGTCCCCCAATTACATTGTCAGTTACCACATTCTCTCTTACAATATCCATCAACTACAGTAGTATGTAGTCAGTGTACATGCTACATTGTATGGCAGTAATGAAACTTCCAAGAAGCCAGCTTTACACACACAAATATGAACTTACTTCTAACATTAATTGTGTAAACTCATCATTACTTAGAAATGATGGTTTCCAATTTTCTTTGATCTCATGGGCTTGAGACTGGACAGATATTTCTACAACAAAAAAAAACATATACATTTATACAAATTAACCACACTGACACAGGAACATAGCTTTTAAAAGATGATGAATCAGTTCCTGTTCTAGACAAATTCCCAGGGATAAGCAATCCATTTATATACATGTATGATGCTGTCCAACGTTCTCAAACCAAGAGTTTTATTCCAAGCTAATCTGCACTACAACCCTTGGCATGCTATGCCCCCAGGCGGATGAAGTGATCAAGTTTTAAGCTAAAGTGCTGATAACATTTGTTATATAATACTCAAGTTTTGATAATTAGCATAAATACAGACATTTGGTGTCTGTAGGATGTTTACATATGCATGCAATAATCTCGTTAATTAGGTTAAATGCTCAGAACTTGTCCTTGGGTAGCGAAGATGATGCAACCCATGCAGAGTTCTATCCCCTGTGGAAGCCTGCACACCACTTATGTATCATATGAAATGATGCTGTTCCATGGAAGCATGCATATTTTATTTCCCTACATTTATCATAATAGTAAATATTTGTAGAAATTGAAATGTTGGTTTTAATGCTATTGGGTGAAATATAAAAATAATGTCTGACACAATGAATCACTATTCACTCACTATTGACCAGTTTTCAAGATAAATATTGGAAGCGAAATTAAAACTTTAAAACAAGGTTGCACCACCTGTAGACATGGGTGAATTAGTCATACTAGCTTTTTTTACAATCTGCAGTATAAAAGTTAATGGCTGTGTAATGAACATGCAGAAACATCCAATGGTTTGAGTGCATATCTGCTAAAATATGAAGTGCCAGAAATAGAGAAAGTTTCAGCAAAAAAATTGTTCCTCTCCTTTACATATGGCTCAAAATACACTTGTATAATATCACGTAAGATAGGAAATACATATTTCATGAGTAGTATAAATGCTGTGTTGTTAAGTATTCTGAATTGTCAAAGTTTTGCTTAAACTCATTTGTCAACAGAATATGGCAAGATCAATTTGGTCATTAGGTTTACATGGTAATGTGGATAATAAAGTGCAGATAACTCTTCATATCCCAGACTCATACCTTGGTAATTCTTGAGAAATGCTATGGTGGATTTGAGCACTGTGGATTTGTCCATCTTCCTATTATTAGTGGACACCATTGAACACAATTCGTTGATTAACATGTTGAACTGATCTCAACGTTTCTTTTCACTTAGATTTCTTGTTTTCCTAAAAATAATAAAGAAATAAAAATCAAGATGCTGTGACCAAAGTGTTGACACAAATATTTAAGTAAACTAGGTTATTCACATAAATGACTTGACCAAGTCGATATGGAAAAAGCTGTCACAGTTTATAAATCCCTAAAATGATCCTTATTAGCATTAATCTCCACTCAACTTCAGTAAATTAAACTTAAAATTCACTTTCCCCAAACTGAAATTTATAAGAAAAGTGTGTCCTATTCTACACCTGTAATATGGAATTGGCTTCCCTTTAAAATCCACAACGCACCATCAGTGAAAATATTCAAATCACTTTATTTAGAACACTTTACTAGCAAATAAACTGATTTTGTAGAATTGTTTAATAAATATCAAATAATCCATGCCTTTAATCAAATTTCATCTATTTTTTTAGCTCGTTTGTTGATTATCACATTTGTTTTATATTGTATATAATTATGCTTTTTGATAAGAAATATTTTCTTGTAAGTTTGTGTATATTTGTATATAATTATATTGTTTATGTAGTGTATGGGTGTATAAGAGAGGAGGGTCTCAGGGAAGAACAGCAGCAAACAGCTGACGAGTGTTTTTTTGTATAAAATTACCCTTTGTAAATAAAGCCTATTATTATTATTATACTGTACTTAATTTTATTTCTCTTTTAGTAATTAAAGTGATAGGCAGATCATGATTAAACTGTTTACAACTGGAAAAATTGGTATTTATGTTTTCATTGCAGCAAACCAATGGTATGTATAGCTCCAGAAACATGTATTATACAACCATCTGTAAAAAATGTAGGAAAGCCTCAGAGCCATAGTGTTAGCTAGAGACCTCTCAACCCGTCCTTTGCGATGGGCAAATTTCAAGAATGGTTGAAATGACCGGTAGAAATTCTGAATTTTAACATGGGAAAGATAGGGAGACAGAAACATGTGACAGGCAAAATTTCCAATCCTAGGTAGGACACTGCTCAGGGCTGTGCGTTTTTCAAACTTTCCAACTCTGTTTGGTATATACATCTTGACACAATTGTCGAGTTCTGTCTAACCAGAGGAATTTATAATATATAAAACCATCAACTGATTTACAGCAATATGATTGCTTTAAAGAATTATAACAGTCAGTGAGTACAGAAACTTCAAAGAACAGACTGTATCTCATTCAAAATTAAAACTAGTCATTAGATAAACAAAAACACACCATTGGGATACATAAACTGAAAATGAACAAATGTTTTAATTATGATGTTAGTTGTTCACGTATTGAGGCTCAGATCTATTGTGTTAAAGTCTTGATGGTTTTAATTAGAGTTAAACATTGTATTTGAGGGTATCTCAATTGCATGACTCAACATTTCTACCAATTGGTGGAAAACCAAGAAGAAACGTCTATACAACACACTCCCGGGTCCTCACTTTCTCGGTAACGTTAAACGTTCCCTTTTAATTTGCCCAGAGCTGAAAGGTGACCTGAGCATTTTTTTTTTTAGTAAAAATAACTAAACATCAAACTAAAGAGTAACTTACACCCCTTAACAGTGGTGAACTCCAACAGTAATTGACACACTCTTCCTCTAGTGCAAAATATAGGTTGCTTGATTACCCTTAACCAGAGCACATACAAATAAACGAGAAGGAAACTCAACAAATGGGTTCTAGAAAGCTTTGGAGGTGATACCCTAAATCCCCTCAAAGTGTCCAGAAAAGTACTTTTTTAGAAGCTAATTAATCGACTTGGAAATTGTGTCTGAGAGGCAGGAAGATGAATTTTTCAGTTATGTTTAGGAAACATAATTTTGTTTGACTAAACGTTATAAATTATAATATTGTCACAATAAGCAAAGAAGTTAGGATTGGTCATCATGGAAAATTGAGGTAATTTTATCATTTAGGGTAGGATGCATGATGAGTTTATCAATATCCCAGATCCAGAGGTACATAGAAGTATTCTCCATCATGCACTCCATGCATATACACTTAACTCAAAAGATTTCTTGGATATATATGCTGTTTTATGGCAAATTTTAATTACAATTGAAATCTCAATTGGGTCCTCCTAAACAAGTGAATTATTAACAGTTGAAAATTGTATTTTATAGAAAAGTTTTTGGTTAAAACTGAACTTAAATAACACTTTTCCTGGTTTCCTGAATAAGTTGATGTGTTCTAATTTTATGATTGCATAAGACACCTTGTATAGGAGCTGACCATGTAGGTAACATCCATGTACATGAATCTATTTCACAAACTAAATCAGATGATATATACACACTGTATTCAATAAAAGCAAATGAACCAATGATGATGTATAGTGCATTTATAATCAAAGATGTTTTTCGCTGACAATCACAATTGGTCTCTGATTGCATACTTTTCTAATGTTGAGTAAGTTTTACAAGAATAGGACAAAATTTAAGTATGATAATTAGCAGAAATAAATTGACTAATCAGATGTATGGGGTGTGTGGTACTTAATTAGGCCCAGGTTATGCTCACTCTCAAACTCTAGTTTAGGATGCAGCTACATACCGCAAACCACTTGCCCAAATTTGGACAACAAAGTTTTAAACATGACCTTGGTTTGACTATCGTTATTAGTTAGAACTAATGTTAAAGTGTGACAACATTGTAGATCCACAATATTTAATGAATAAAAACACCAGAAAAGCTTAAAATGTCATTCTAATTTTGCTACATAAATTGTTGAATTAACCAAATAACAGGGAATAATAATCTCTCCTAGTACTTGTTATTATTCTTCGTATAATATCTGTAAATCAACTGTTGTCTCAGAATTACATGTATGGTCCAAAATACATGTGCATGTCTGAGCACTTATCTTGTACACAGCTCTGAGTCTTTCGCCTTCAGGAATGTCCGTAAACAGGAGACAGTGAATAGTACTATGGAAGTTTTACTATGCCTTAACAGATAACAGATTTGTCCCCTGGGTTCTGCTAGAATTCCACAAAATCCATACTCCATCACATGGAATTTTAACTTTGACTATTAATCCAGAGAAGGTCACAACAATGTCCATGATCTACAAGTTGATTTCTCTCCCAGAAAGCAAGAAGGTATGGTGTATACACATGACAATATGTCTTGTAAATAGATCTCCATCCATGCACTATAAATTGGTACCTCATAGTGAACATACTGTAAGCTTCAAGAAAGGTTGTTTCTATCCTTATACTCATTTTCCAGAGGCTGGCCTATAGGAGAGTCCTTGACCACACATCCACAAACATCACTTGGTCCGATAGCATCAAGAACTATTTTTGTTATAAGGAAATGGTTTTCTCAGTCTAGGGTTCCCTTTATATTACATCAGAATGAAACCTGGTGCCTCAAACACACCTAGATGATCCCTTTCGGTCAATCAGTCGCACTGCTCCACAGTAACTTACAATTGGATAAAAAAGTTAGGCAATCTTGTTATCTACACATTAAAATATCTCAAACTCAATCACTATTACGTGAATGCATGTTGAATGGTATATTAATTGGCTGTAACTTGAAAGTTCTATTTACTACAATCAGTAAGTGGGAATTTAATCCGGGTGGATTTATAAAAGATTAAATAAAAAACAAAATAAAAATAGGGCATTTGACGGACACTATTTTATACCACTACACTTTTGTGATATAAGCTTATAGTCAACGCCATTGGAGAAAATGAGCTAAAATATATAATATCATGCAAGTGCAAAGTTAAATAAATAACCATCACTAGAGATTTTGCCAAGTAGCAGAATGTCAATAACTTTGCAACTGTGATCTATTTATGTAGGTGTTGATGTGTAAAAACGATGCCATAAATTAATAGATTTTATCTATGATAAACTGTGTTACCTGGTGGTGGTATCGCATACATCCAAATATCCATAGTAGCACCTATATAAAGGTGAATTAGGTTTCGTATCACACAACATGGTGCTCTGTGTGTTGTCACCTGGACAAGTTGTTACCTGACTGGCCCTATTTGGAGCAAGTAGAAGGAAGAGGCTGACAAGGGATCAGTGATTCTATTCCAGGTGAGACTTCGCACTGGCTTGACCCACACACACTTCATGTTAGAGAATCCAGTGGCATAGCTGAACAGGGCTCAAAACTAAACCCATTGAGGGTATGTCAATACCCACTTCCTCAACGGTGAACATGGGCTGGACAATTGCCAACAAACACACTGCATAATCTGCAACTTTCTTTTATTCTATCAATATTTCCTTTGTCCAGTCTGCCATCATTCAAATATTGTCTGTAGCAAAGAGATCATACAGGCACATCACAAACCATTAACCTTTCCAAAAAAAAACTAAAAAACTAAAACAAAGCCGAGTGCAGGCAAACTTAAATTTTTTTTAAAGACAAAGCCTTATTTAAAAAGGTTTGAAATATGAAAGATCAAATCAAATTAGAGATGAAAGCTCACAACCATATTTTGTGAATAAAATAATTATATAATTGATCATCATATACAGATTCATAAAAAGCACAACTTTCTTGATTGGTGGACAATAAAGCCTCAATGTGCATGTAGGTGTACATGTATTTGGAAAATGTATTCAAAAGTTTGTGTGTCAGATTTCTTCACTTCTCAAAGCAGTAATTTAACAAGAGTTCTGAGCTAACATACATCGGAGAAGAAATGCCTTGTGAAATCTGTGTTATGTTTGAAGTTACATTATTCCCAGTCCCACAATGTTTTCACAGACCAGAATGGTGTACATTTAGCATCAGACAACTGCTGTTCAAGACTGTTCCAAGTCGATGCTATGAGGAAAATCAGGCCATCAACAAACAAACCACTGCTCTGTTTTAGAACAAACTCCTCTGCTCACCCATGTTTGCCCACACATCCTTAGAGATACAGCCTTTTTTCCCAGGAGTTTGACCCAACTTAATAGCTAACCCAGCCATTTAGGTGCAAGCAAATTGACACATCAAGGGAAAACATCAAACAGGAACAGAGGATAAGCAGGTTCGCGGGATATTCTGACTCCACTTCACCCAATGGTTATCAACAAGCCACCATGACAGTACTTGCGAAAAATATAAGGGAAAACACTTTGCGTAAGCAAAACAATAGTGATATGTAAAAGTAATTGAAGTTACACAGCGTTCTTTTTCTTCACGATCCCCTGTATGACTTGTCGACAACACAATCACCTCTGGTGCCCCTGTTATGCACTATTGTGGATATATTAAGTAGATTAACATGGCTGAGTAAAGATTTAAAAAAATCAACAGGATTGTTTTCAATATTTCTTCTTTTCAAATAGTCAATATTTAAACCAAGACATTCAATACAGTTCTGTTCAATATTGGTTCCCAAGAAATTGCCTTCTACCCACTTCATTGTTACATTTTCTATACAATTCCCAATAGTAGCTAAGTAATGAAGCTGGTTGAAAGAAAAATAAATTAAAGCAAATTGTATACAAGTAACAACATACATAATTTATTATAAAAGCAGTATGAAAATACATATAATTGTTTAAGAGAATATTTGCATGTAGTGTTTGCTATTAACAAATTGATATACCGGCAACAATAAAAAGGAGTAGGTCCAGGGACCAGTTTTGCTTATGAACGGGTTATGACAGTTATGATCAAAATGGTTGGTTAATGTGGTAAAAGCCACAAAACTAACAAACCAATAACAAAGACTATAGTCTTTCACAACAAAGTTTATGGAATTAGCAAATATATGTCTTCATAAAAGAGGTCCAGCATATTGGTCCAGCGAATTGCCCATGCAAATACAAACCCAACAAAAACAAGGTCAGTTAATACATTGTAACATGTTAAAGTTCAATTTCTTAGGAATTCCTCAAGCCAATGCCTCTGACTGTAGGGTCCTCAATGCCTTTAATCTTGCAAAGTGGCTGAGTTACTTGTAGTTGCACTTTCAACTTCCATTGGTAGTTGAATACAATACATTTTATTTATTTTTGAAAAAAACTTTACAAATTGCATATTGTGGACTGCTGTAACAAAAACATTTATACAAATGCAAGCTTACACATTCCTTTAATCTTTAGCAGTTAAGTGCTTTTTTCTTAGAAAAACATAGCTAGCTAAATGTGATTGTCTCTGCTAGAAATTTACCAGGTGAAATCAGATAGTGTATACTTCACATCTTACAGCGACAGAAAGGTGAAATAAAAGATGAAATGAAAAAAAGAACAAGCTCAGTAGCTAGCAAGTACTCTGGTTATGGTTAACTTTAAAAAAAATGTGCTCAAATTACGGTCAAACCACCTTTTCTGGCTTTTCTTAAAGAACAGTTTCTTCTTTTAAAGAATTAAAGATCATGGTGCTTATCGCCAAACTGTTTTGTGCAATTTGATTGATAGATTTGTTTATTAACAGTGTTCATCGCTGTGCTTAAGGGTATTTCACTTACAGGACTCTAAACTAAACACCTTTTACCACGAGTATTGTCCTCCATAGCCCAGATAAAAATTTTTGAAACTCTTTAAGAAAAAAAATTATCCAACATATCAATGTTCACATTTGATATTCGAAGAATTAAAATCTTGCTAAGACAATCTTATTGTTGCTTTAGGGGCGGAGCACAGCCTTCAAAGACATAAGCATTACTGTACGCCAATACAATGTAACTTACTTATTTAGCAAATTACACTCAGTTCAAGATTGTATAATTGAATCTGTGTTGATAGGATTTTACAAATAGGTAGTGATATGCTTTGAATTCCTTTACACACTTTTTTATTGTTATAACACAACAGGCAAAGTAACAGTCAGGAGAACAAGAATTCAACAACAGCAACACAATTCTTTGATGTGAACATTTTCCTTCCAGTTATAAAGCCCTTCTTAAAGAAACTGTGTTGGAAGTTATTCTTCCCCGAACAGATTTAGAGAAAGTCTTTTGCACCCAGATGGCCAGGTCTATCCTAATCCATGGATAAACTGGGGGAAAACAATGCCTGCTAAACCAGCACAGCTTCACAACGTCTTGCAAACGGAAACAAACAGCAGAAGACTCACTTCCTCATTTCAAACAGAGAGTGAATGGCTGGCATCATCATCAAGGTGCTGGTACAGCTTCGTACTCAGACAACTACATCTACTTTCATATATTTTTTAATACAAATGCACTTTACATGAATATTGAAAAAATAACAATAAATAATTTAATATTGAAGAATTAAAAATATGAACATCAAATAAAAATTCTTTGATTTCAAAGGCTTAAATTATCAAATTATAATTAAAATACATGTATGTATTCTTTCGATACTAAAAATGATTAAATAACAGGATCAAACAACAATGAAAACTTTAATTAGTGCAAATAAATAAATTTCAAACTCTTCTAAATAATTTATTCATTTTAAGTAGATATTTGAAAAGTATGTTTTTAATAGACTCTTTTCAATGGACTTAAAGCTAAAACTTAAAATATGGCTGGGAAAGGTATTGCATGATCTACTAAGATCAGCTGCATTATATAATCCTGCACAATATGTCAATACTGTATGATACATTAGCACCATCTTACATGTAGTTGAACTCTGAATGCTGATGGTGGACTATTCACATTCTATGTTCTGGAATCTAGCACTGTAAAATACACACATTGTTTAGTTTATACACAGACCCAGACCACAAATCTTGCTTGTATTTTCTATATGTACATGTATGTTATACTTTGATAACCACACATACATGTATGGATGACCATCTATTATAGCCTGTGCCTGAATTTAATATCTTTCATTCTTCATTTTACATCTTTAACCTTAAGTATGACAGTCAATTAATTAATTTTGGCTTAGTATTGAAAACTTAATTTCAGATCATACAAGATGTAAATGATCAGTGTTCTACCACTGTGGCATTTAAAAGCTGGAATGGCAAAATAAACTAATTACACATTTGTTACTACATATAGTACTTAAAAAGGAAACAAATCTTTCTTGTATGTTATACTTTGATAACCACAAATACATGTATGGATGCCCGCTATTTTTTAACTAAACTGTAGAAAGATTGTTTATAAAGTAAACAAGGGTTTCTACTTCTTTTTTTCAAATCGATGTGCACTGCCAAATTAAACAAATCTGTGGATTATGCTGTACAGATGTATTAAACCTCTCCTCAGATTGCCCCATTGAAACAAACAAATGCTGTTGCCTCTGTTATTTCTGAAGTCTACACTATTGATAATAGAGTCATGAACTTCCAAACTAATTCTAGATATTGAAACAAATAAAACGAGTCGTCCTCTCTAAAGTCCTTGCTAAAGCTGTATAGACCAGTTTTAGACTCCAGTGTGTCCAGTGAAATGCTCATCTGAGAAACAATGACTATTACAATGAAAGGTCTTTCATTGTAAGGACGAATTACTAAAATAGCAAATCTTTGTTGAAAACCGCTAATGAGACAACACATTCTACATACACTAGCCTATGAATAATTTTCCCACTTTATACAGAAACGTAACACATTGTCAAAAATCTTGAAAGGTAGGCCTACTGGCTTGACAAAATTCTGAAAATAAATGGAAACTTGTGACTTCTTGTGGAATCTGAAGATTTTTGGGATGCTTCATTTTGAATTGCTTAATAGTGGTATCGTTAGTACCAATGTGATTAATAAGCTTACTGATGATGCATTGGGATTTACTAGCAAGTAATAGTATTTGAAGTTCAACTTGTATGAGGATATTTATATTTGACTATTTGAGGAGTCAAGCTTTTCAGGCAGACCTTTGTTGTCACTTTATTAATCTGTTATGAGTAAGCTTAGCCTATAATTACATTTTTTCAAAGAGGGGAAAGGAAAACTCTCCTATGACAAAATTGGAAAAACCTCTCGATATTATTAATATTACCAATATCCCACTTGTAATAGCTTTAAAGCATCAACACAATATAAGCTTATACTAATCTACCCCAAAACGTCATGTAAATAATTGATTGGCAACTGATGACCTATTAATAGTTTGTATATAGATTGATGGATGATAATCACAATAGATTAAACCCTTAAACATCTGTGACAATTAAGCTTGTCTTCTAGATCTTCTCCCTGCTTTTAGTCCTTGTCACCAGCAATGCATAAAAATGTGACAAAATGTTCACTTTTATGCTGACACACTCTAGAAGTCACTGGCCACTATAGACCTAAAACTCCTTGTTTCTTGAAGTAAGCTTACATAGATAGTTTCTTTGTTTGATTGAGGTTTAACATCACACTCAAGGGTATTTCACTTATTTGATGATGGATTGTCCGATTAACATTGTTCTTTGCTTAATTATGGCGGAAACTCCACCACGATTTGCCGGACCCATATTATGTCACTCGCTCTTACGTCACTGAGGGTGGACAAATGGACTAAATCCTGTGAACAGTACATCGCAGTAGGATTAGTAAATGCACTCAATAACCACTTAGCCACAACCATGGGCTTTGAGTAAGCTTATATAGAAGAGTGATTATCTGACACAAAATGGTAACTGTCATGGAATCACTGGTTATAGACTTATGACTCCCTAGTTAAGTTTCTTGGAGTATGTAGATTGATTGTTTGATTGGGGTTTATATCCGATAGGCCTATACTCAAGGGAGATTATAGGACACAAAATGGTAACTGTTTAAAAATAATGGTTATAGGTCTATCGCCCCTAGTTTATTGGAGTAGGTAGAAGAGCGACTACTATAGTATAGTACTTATCTACCAGATATATCTACAACAGAATGGCAATTGGGTCGACCAAATCAAGATCAGTTATTGTTTATTTCTATGGCGAATTCAGAACACCAACAGCTCCTTACTTAAATAATGGCTTTTTTTGCTCTTTTGAAGACAAAACTTGCTTATCTTATGTATAAACCTAGGTGAAAACCGGGACGTCATACATGTGAACAACAACGACACTCAGACACCTGTAGATTTTCAGAGCAATCTGTCAAACGAATGAGGTCAAAAATACTCACACGTCATTCCGACTCGGTATCCGCAACTGGTCATCTCTTTTATCGTAGTTCATCTTTCAACGTTTGGCAATGTTATACTGTTGGAATATAACCTCAATAATTCCATTTAGCTCGGCCATATAATATAAACGGGCTAGACGCCTACTGGACTCTTTAAATTCAATGAACAAGCAAAATATAAACAGAACTGCGCAAGGCTAACTCAAGGGAGATAATCCAGTAAACTGTCAGAGCAGAATAATGTCGGCGCCAGTTTTGTGAGTGTGCAAGTCTCGCGGGATCCACGCTTTTGGAGGTCATTGCAGGTTAAGCAATCGGAGGCATTATTCTGACTATTCAAACTATTTTATTCTTAAATCAAAGACGTTATGTTTGCATTTGAGTTCCTTGCATAATCAAAATTAGTATTCATTAAAGATTATAATTAAATGTCTCTCGAATCAACACAAATTGCCAATTCAAAATAAAAATTAAGAATAAAAACCGGAAGAGGGGTGTAAAGGATCGGAAAATATTGGTGCTCAACTTCCTGAAGGAAAACCGCGGGCAATCTACCGACGAAAGAAAGGAATCAACACGCTTGTTCAGATTCGAGTACAAAATGACGGACAAAGACGGCGAAGGGTTTGACGAGGCGGTGGAGGAGAGGGTTATAAATGAAGAGTATAAAATATGGAAAAAGAACACTCCGTTTCTGTATGATTTGGTGATGACCCACGCTTTAGAATGGCCAAGTCTCAGTGCACAATGGCTTCCCGACGTCACCCGCCCAGAAGGAAAAGACTACTCGCTCCATCGGCTCATACTTGGAACTCATACCTCGGCCTCTCTCTCACAAAATCCATACAGGTCCGATGAGCAAAACCATCTTCTCATAGCTTCTGTCCAGCTACCAAATGACAATGCGCAATTTGACGCCTCACATTACGACAGCGAGAAAGGAGAATTTGGTGGCTTTGGTTCAGTCAGTGGTAAAATTGAGATCGAGATTAAAATCAACCACGAGGGTGAGGTAAATAGAGCCCGCTACATGCCCCAGAACCCATGCGTTATAGCCACGAAAACACCCTCCAGTGATGTGCTCGTCTTTGACTACACAAAACACCCATCAAAACCAGACCCAAGCGGTGAATGTAGCCCAGAGTTGAGGTTAAAGGGTCACCAGAAGGAAGGCTACGGGCTATCATGGAACCCCAACCTAAATGGCCATCTCCTAAGTGCTTCTGATGATCATACTGTCTGCTTGTGGGACATAACAGCTACACCGAAAGAAGCACGTGTGATTGAAGCGGACCGAATATTTACAGGTCACACATCTGTTGTGGAAGATGTTGCCTGGCATTTATTACATGTTAGTTTGTTTGGTTCGGTTGCTGATGATCAAAAACTGATGATTTGGGATACCCGGTCCAGTAACACCAACAAGCCAAGTCATACAGTTGATGCTCATACAGCGGAAGTCAACTGTTTGTCATTCAACCCATATAGTGAGTTCATTCTGGCAACAGGATCAGCGGACAAAACCGTTGCACTGTGGGATCTTCGAAATCTCAAATTAAAACTTCATTCTTTCGAGTTCCACAAAGATGAGATTTTCCAGGTACAGTGGTCCCCTCATAACGAAACAATTTTGGCATCAAGTGGCACAGATAGAAGGCTACATGTGTGGGATCTCAGTAAAATCGGGGAAGATCAATCAGCTGAGGATGCTGAAGACGGTCCACCAGAATTACTTTTCATCCATGGTGGTCACACAGCCAAGATATCTGATTTCTCCTGGAATCCGACAGAGCCCTGGGTTATTTGTTCAGTTTCTGAGGATAACATCATGCAAGTTTGGCAAATGGCAGAGAATATATACAATGACGAAGAACCTGAGGGTCCTAGCGGTGAATTGGAGCAGACAGCCTCATAAAGACTCTTTAATAGCATACCTGCTGACTCAATATTCTGTATGACCTTGTCCTTTTCACAAAAACAATACACATCAGGATTTTATCACAGTAAAGGTGTAGACTTTTATCATACCTCGTGATGTATTAGTAGCCAGCTAATTTAGAGCAGCTCTGAAAAAAAAGTGTGATTTCTAATGCAAACAGCTAAAATCTTGGTGTTTAGTTTTGCAGATTTACGAACATTGTTAAATTGTCAACTCTTCTATTTCATGCTTGCTAGACTAGTTTCCATCAATAATGTATCTGTCGTGAACATGCCAAAAAATACATATATACATATATTGCATTTCTTTTCACCAGTGCAAATTGTTAATTGGTTACATTTTGTCAAAATAGTATGCAGGCACCTACCTATAGAGATTCAGGCCTTATTTTTTCAAAAATTTTCACAACCGTTCATGTGAGTTAAAACCCATGTAACCTATTGCTCGGTTACGTGAAAAAAAAATTGCGCGAACAGTCGTTCTCGTATATAGGTTCATGGGCTTAGGCAGACACCCGTCCAAGTGGACGCCCTGAAGTGAACAATTGCCTCATTTGGACACCCTGTTTTAAG